>PVJD01005389.1:0-116686 GCA_004026545.1 Mormoops blainvillei
CAGACCACCTCCATTTACCTTACAGGGCTTTAAAAAAAAATCAGTGTATGTAAAAATTGTCTCATATACAGTTGGGTTGTTGAATCTATTGCTTATTTCCTTGGTAAATTTTTAGAGACCATATGAATAGCAAGTTTTGCTTGTTATTCTCAAGATATGAAAAGATAATGTTAATTTATCTGTTATGGATTTTAATATGTGTCAGGTCTATACATTGATATTGGTTTTATTCTTTCTGATAACTAGCTAATTTTTTTCTGGGTAAGAAAGCTTGATTGTGTGTGTGTGTGTATGTATATATATTTTCTGGATTCATTCTTAAGCAATTACACAATAGGTGCATAATTTATGTTATCGAAAGAAACCTCTAAATGGAATCAAAGTCTTTGGTTCAATCGTTCCTACAGCTCACCTGTATCCTGTTTTTTGATTTTCATGAGATACTTTCAATTTGCCTCATAATAAATTTCTCCTGTTGGCATAAGCTAGCTTGGTCTCTGTCAGTTGTAAGAAGCGCTTAGTGACGTGGCTCATGAGATCTATAGACACCTGCTCAGTTCTAACTCATTCTGGCTTATTTCAGAGGGAGTGCCTTTCCATTCACGTGGGCCAAGCTGGTGTCCAGATTGGGGATGCTTGCTGGGAACTCTATTGCCTGGAACATGGAATCCATCCAGACGGCTTTCTTCTCAACAGTAAAAAGGATCAGTTGGAAGTTGCTAAAATGGAGCATAAGGATGCCTCTTTTGATACCTTCTTTTGTGAGACAAGAGCTGGGAAGCATGTGCCCAGAGCACTCTTCATTGACCTAGAGCCAACTGTTATAGGTAAGGTACGGTTTATGTTCTAATGTACTTATGCAGGGCCACGATCAAAACAAACAAATCAGCTATCAGTGAGTGGGACGGTCAGATTATACAGTCTACATAAAACAGGATTATGTAGTGTCAGCGAGGAAGGCTCAAGTGATCTTTCAACAACTCCATTAGGAAACATTGTTGTCATCTTCGATTTATAGATGAGGAAACTGTGTGTTGGTAAGGTTATAGAACTTGCTTAGTTAGATAATTGAGTTATTCATGGTTGAGCTTCTTTGATTCCAGGTTTGCCTTCTCATAAAAGCCATTCTCTTTGAACAAAAAGCAGCATAATTGAGTGAAGAAGGGAATGTAAAATAGTTAACACAGCACTAATAAATGTATTAAGTTAAGCCATATAAAATTGCGAATGGATGACCATTTTTTACCTAAAAAATTTGAATTTCATATGCTACTACCTCCTAATAATAGAAATTTCTGTGAGGCACAGAGGTGTCACTGAAGCAGAATGAGTAGCTGGGGCATCATCAGAGGTCTCCTCCTGAGGAAACGGCGTTTGCCAATTCGCAGAGGCATGGAGGAATGTGCAAGTTTAAAAGAGTTCAGCATGGCTGGACCTTCCAGTGTGAATAGGAAAGTGATGGCAGAGGAGACTGGAAAGAGAGTTGAGCCTGGGTCATTGGCTTAGGTAGGGGGAAGAAAGGAAGTGAGGTCAGAGAAAGAATTTTGCGAGTTTAAGATTTTAGGGTTTACAGTTGTTAGTGATGGTGATTCAAGTGGGTTGGAGCTAAATGGCATTAGGGGTAAGGAATCCATGGGACAGTCAAATAATTCTGTTTGAAAACCATGGCAGTCCCTGAGGATGCTGGACCAGGTACTTAAGTTTTTGATCAACATGGAAAAGTTCAGGAAGTTGAGTGGACAGAGTGGTGCTGTTGATTTACAAAAGAATAGATTTCACTGAGCGATTTTATGCAACCTACCGCCCTCGAGATCTCAACTGGACATTGTCATGAAGAAGCAGGCTTCCATAAGTTTCATCAGTTCCCCCCTTCACTGAACTCAGCCTTAGATCTGCAGGTGAGAAGCAAAGAGTCCACTCAGGGTTATATTCCCACTTCTGTCTTGGGTATAAATAAAGCTTGTAAAACCCCCAACTTTGGTAGGATTTCGGGGGGTATGTGTATGTTAGTTAAAAGTCATTTAAACTCAGTTTTAGTAAATTTAAACATTTGGGGGTGTACAAAATTCATGGTCATATCATATATACAGAAGAACAAGGTGACTTGAGAGAACTGTCTTGCTCTTAGAAAATTAGTGCATTTCCTTTAAGGCAGTGGCTTCTATGACTAACTATGAATGTCTGGTGCCAAGGCCAATGATGTATATAGTAAAATAATCTGCATAAATGCATGTCATGAAACCAAATTTATCATTATTATTTATGATTCTTGTTTTATGGGCCATACATCTTGTCCTATGATCTCATTTAAGCCTCATAATAACTCAGTGAGGTAGGTCTTGTCATTATCCTTATTTGTGAGGTGAAATAATTGAGGCTAGAGACATAGTACCTGCTCTATAGCTAAGTGAGGAAGGCCAGGTATCAATGTAGGACACTGATTCTTGAACACATGTTCTTTACTACTATGCAATGCAGCAGCACACTGTAACCAGGGCAACATTACGAAAGCCTACTTAACCCTCAAACATCGTCATTCTTCAGGAGTCATGCTATTTGGGTAATTCTATGGTAGGGGAGTGGGACATGCGCCTCAGACATGCTGTGTTTCTTATGCTGCCGAGGGTTTTAAAAGGCAATGAGACCAGGCAAGGGTTGCACTTGGTTGTTTCGGTTACTGCCAGTATCTTACCACTGATTTACCTGCCACATGCACTTACGTTAACTGTATTTGAATCATGTCGGCATTTGAACATGCCACGCCTTCTTTGTTAAAGCCTCTTTAAAGTATACTAGTAGTAGCCCTGGCTGGTGTAGCTTGGTGGATTGGGCGCCAGCCTGCAAACCAAAGGGTCACTGTTTTGATTCCCCAGTCAGGGCACATGCCTGGGTTGCAGGCCAGGACCCTGGCTGGGGGCACATGAGAGGCAACCACACATTGATGTTTCTCGCCCTCTCTTTCTCCTGTAGTAGAACCTTCCCCTCTCTAAAAATTAATAAGTAAATAAAATCTTTTAAAAATAAATAAATAAATAAAGATAAAGTATACTCATAATGATTTACGTTGGTATCCTCTTTCATACTTTTCTAGCACACTGTTGGCTCTTTGTGGATTAAATAATACTTGCCTTAAAATGACAAAGTGCCACAGGATGTGTGGTGGGCTGAAGACTCTCTCCTAAAAATCTACATCCACTCAGAACCCCAGAATATGACTTTACTTAGAAATAAGATGATGTCATACTGTATTAGGGTGCCCTACATCCAATGATCTGTATCCTTACAAGAAGAGTGAACACCCAGGGAAAAGGGCATGCATGATGGAGGCAGAGACTGGCATGATGCAGCTGCCAGCCAAGGAACTCCAGGGCCTGTCGCAGTCATCAGAGCTTGGAGACAGGCACAGAGCAGATTCTCTTTGAGGCTGTGCAACGGATCAACACTGCCATCACCTTGCTTTTAGGTTGCTGGCCTCCCAGATAAATTTCTCTTTTTTTAAGTTACCCAGTTTGTTGTAATTTGTTATGGCAGCTCTAAGAAACAAATAGAGGGTATATGATGGAAATATATACTTCCAATTTGTATGGAAATAGTTATACCTTTGCCTAGACTAAGGAAGGCCAAGTCAGCAGTTTAAACCCATTGCTTTATCACAACATTGGGGGAGGAGTGGGGTCCTGGTCCAGGGCTAGCAGAGGCCTAGCAACTGATGGGGTGGAGTGGCTGACCTGCTTGCTCTTCCCTCTGCAGATGGGATTCGAACAGGCAAGTACCGCTCACTCTTCCACCCAGAGCAGCTCATTAGTGGGAAGGAGGATGCTGCAAACAACTACGCCCGAGGCCACTACTCTCTGGGGTCAGAGATCATCGACCTTGTGCTACAGAGAATCCGAAAGCTGGCAAGTGGCTCTCTTCTTCTCAACGGGGTTGGGGCAAGTGTGCCTGAGTGCCTGGGATTCTGTGGGACACCTCTTAAGCATCACCAGCAGTTCTACCACCAACATCATCACCACCTAACCTCTCTCCTTGGAGCTCCTGCCATGCTCAGAGCTGGGAAGTATCCCGATATAGGCTTTGTTCACATTTTGTTATGTAGGAAGAGCCAGAAAAGACTTCACACTTTCTATACAGCCCCATCTTCTATTTAAAAAAAAAAATATTAAGGAAATGTTTTATTTTCTACCTACTTTATTGCAGTATAATTGACATAACCATTGTGTAAATCTAAGGTGTACCACAATAAGATTAGTTAGTACCCCCATCTCCTCACATAATTACCTTTTAAAAAATTTTGTGGTGAAGATATTTAAGATGTATTTGCTTAGCAACGTTCAAGTAAATAATACAGTACTGTTAACTAGAGTCACCATGCTGGACATTAGAGGCCTGGATCTTGACTTTATATTCTAAAAGTTTGTACCCTTCATCCAGAATCTCCCCACTTGCTCCACCCCACAGTGCTTGGCAATCACTATTCACTCTCCATTTCTACATCCTTGGCTTTTTAAGATTCCATGTATAAATGAGATGATACAGTATTTGCCTTTCTCTGCCTGACTTACCTCACTTAACATAATGCCCACAAGGTTCCTCCATGTCATAAACGCCAGGATTTCCTTTTCTTTAATCACTAGTCCCCATCTACTCTTGCTTCTGTTAACTCACAGTTTATCTTGTTATCAGAGGCTTCCAAAGCACCCTAAAACTTGTAATTTTTCAACAGTAACCAATATTTGTAAAGTTAACAGGAGGCACATACTACCTGAAAATTAGTTACTCTATTTACAGATAGTTAATTCTTTAAGTGTGTGTGTCTGGAGAACCCTTTGTTGCGGACATATTTAAGCATTTGCCATAACCATTAGGTAATATGATGCTTTTACGCTAGCCCAGCGGAATGGGCATACAAATGATAGGGTCCTCATTTACTATGGGGGAAAATTATGTCACTTCAATGTTTTACTAGTCATTTTCTTTGTTATTGATAGAGACCTCACTCTAGATTACATACAGATATATTTATGGAGGGTAGCAAAAGATGACTGAATATTTTTGCTTTACTTACTCTTTGCCACCTTGGAAGCAACCACTCAAGTATGTTTCAAAATAAATATGTTTGTTGTACAGTTGATAATGGTAAATCAGTCCTTTCTGAAAGTTTTTGTTTGTTTTGGGGACTGCTGCTTCTTGGTTTATTTGGCTGAGCTCCAACATTTTGTTTCCTTTCCCAGGCAGAACAGTGCAGTGGACTGCAGGGATTTTTGATTTTCCGAAGCTTTGGAGGAGGCACCGGGTCAGGATTTACATCTCTATTGATGGAGCAGCTCTCGCTACACTATGGGAGGAAGACTAAATTGGAGTTCTCTGTTTATCCAGCCCCCAGGATCTCCACTGCTGTAGTAGAGCCTTATAACTCCATCCTCACCACCCACTTTACATTAGAGCATTCAGACTGTACCTTCATGGTGGACAATGAGGCCCTCTATGACATATGCCATCATCAACTTGGGGTTGAACGCCCCTCTTACACCATCATTAACAGGTTGATAAGTCAGGCAGTATCTTCCATTACTGCTTCCCTCCGGTTTCAAGGGTCCTTGAATGTGGACCTAAATGAATTCCAGACCAACCTAGTACCTTATCCGAGAATACATTTCCCCATGACAGCCTTCGCCCCCATCATTTCTGCTGACAGTGCCTACCACAAGGACTTCTCTGTGTCAGATATCACCACTGCTTGCTTTGAGTTCTCCAACCAGCTGGTCAAGTGTGATCCTCAACGGGGGAAGTACATGGCCTGCTGCCTACTCTACAGAGGGGATGTGGTTCCTAAGGATGTGAACGCAGCAATTGCAGCCATGAAGTCAAGAAACTCGGTTCAGTTTGTAGATTGGTGTCCAACCGGTTTCAAGGTGGGCATCAATAATCAGCCACCCACGGTAATGCCAGGGGGGGAAATGGCCAAGACCCAGCAGGCTGTGTGCATGCTGAGCAACACGACGGCAGTTGTTGAGGCCTGGGCCCGCCTGAACCACAAGTTTGACCTCATGTATGCCAAGAGGGCATTTCTACATTGGTACGTCAAAGAAGGCATGGAAGAAGAGGAGTTTTCAGAGGCCAGGGAAGATCTGGCCACTCTGGAGAAGGATTATGAGGAGGTGGGGCAAAGTTCCTGATGCATATATGATAGTGAAAATGAGTGTTAAGTGCCATGTTTACTTTTTCAGACATTATACAGTTAGTGGGTAGAGTTCCCTTGATTAGAAGAAGAAAGAAATCAAATCAAGCAAGAACAGAAGTTCCACACTAAATTAAACCAGCTAATATTAACAATGAGCACATCTTTTCTTGTCAGTATAATTCAGCACTGCTACCTCTGAATCTTCTGCGCTTTGGATTCCTTTCTGAGTAACATCTTTTTTCTTTTGTTTGTTCTTAGAATGGGAACCTGGCTATATATATTCTTTGCTTTTTCAACGACAACACAGTGAAACCCTGTACTATATCTGAGGTGGAAAACAGCACAATATTGATGATTAATGTTATTTCCTCCATGTCTATATTTTGTACGTTGATTAAATAATGAACATTTTCAGAATGATTCTTTTCTTTCCAAATGTGGGCCTTAAGGTCTCAGTTTGCTTTTTATACAAAGATATTCTTGGGTCTTTCACAAATTTGAATCTGTGTGTCCTGTAGGTCAGAAAGTGAAAGTGACCTCTTCAGCTTTCCTTCCTTGAGGAGGTGTTCTCAAAGTGTGGCCCACAGAACCCTAAATCAGAACCATTTCAGAAGTTTAGAAAAAAAAAAAGTAGATTCTTGAGCTTCACTATGCACTTGCTAAATGAGAAGCCATGGGCTTTGGAGGCGGTGTGATCTGAGGATTTGAAATTTAAAAGAAACACTTAATGGACCTTGTTGGCGTGGTTCAATGGGCTGAGTTCAGGCCTGTGAACCAAAAGGTCGCTGGATCTCATTCCTGGTCAGGGCGCGTGCCTGGGTGTGGCCCAGGTCCTCGGCTGGGGGTGTGCGGAGGCAGCCAATTGACGTTTCTCTCACGTGTTGATATTTCTCTCCCTCTCTTTCTCTCGCCCTTCTCTGCTCTCTAAAAATAGATTTAAAAATCGTAAAAAAAAATAAAATAAACAGTTAACAGAATTAATTTTTGATATTAAACAATATTACTGCTTGATAGTAACCCATTTTCAAATGAGTTATAATTTAAAATGAGAAAAACTATGAATGCTTTAAAATCACTAGCCAGATTTTTAAAAGCTGTGAGTTTAGCCTAATAGTTGGAGTTAAGGTGAACTAGATACTGAAAGGTGCTGCTTGGGCTGGTGTTGCTTTTGAGCTGAGGGTAGATAGCTTTCAGTGACTCACTCATCTGTGGTATTTACCTTTCAGCCTTAGACCTCCGGTTGTATTCTCTCTTGGCCCTGACATGGTCAGCGCTTTTGGTCTGGTAGGCCCTATAACCTTGACTGAATGTGTAAAGTTGTGTGTATTATTGTGAGATTTACCAAACTGCAATGCTGCCACCTTCTTACATGTGCCGCCTGGATCCAAGAACTACTCCATCTTTCACATGTTCCTGGTAGATGCTTCTATGTACTCAAATCCCTGCCCTAAGATGTAGCCTTTAAAGAGCTCCATTTGAACAATGTACTGTTTTGCCTGTTTTCAGTACCAACCATTGTCACCATGGTGGCCAATGACCACAAGTTTGGTAGATGTGATATTTAGACATTTGTCAATACCTGTGAAGTGTTGGTTTTCCAGCCCACACAACTATCAGTGAGTTTTTGCTCAGTCCTCAAATCTCAGAGTATTTGGCTGGACCTTCTTTGGCCTTGGTTTTCAAGGCCCTCTACCAAGGGCTCAGTCTATGCTGACACCTAGACAACATCATACCAGGGTTCCCTTTGGAACCAAGGACAGTTAACCCTAAGATGCATGCAGGGCTTCCGATGTAGTAACCGGGTAATGAATATGACTCTTAACTCTCATCTCTGACTTTCTGTGAGCGAACGTTTGGAGAACAGTTAAAAATATGTATTTTTTTCCTTCCAAATAAAGGGAGTGATTTGGTGAACCTGATTGTCACTTTTATCAAATCCAACGCAGACTAACTGTGGCTTGCCTGGCTGTTTATTTGAGTGTTGAAGCAAACCTTCAACACTTGAAGGAGCCTATACCAGTGTCCAAATTACTGGGGGGACTCTGTTTTTTTAATTAACCTATGTCTCTCATGTTTGCGTTTTAAAATCTTATCTTATTCAACTGTAAATAAAGCTATTTGATGACTTCAGTACTGTGGACACTTCACATACTTGTGAGCTTTAGGGTTAGGTTTCCTAGAGAGCATTTATCAAGGCTCAAATGCTTTTCTTTAGGCTGTTTATTTTAATCAAGTTTGTCACTGTAAAGGGAGGGTGTAATATGAAAGAAATATTTAACTATATATTAGGAAAGATGGATCCAGTTCATGATGCTACTGCAATTATGTGATCTTGAAATAGATACTTAGCTTCCCCGTATCTTAAAAGCCTCATCTTGGACAAAGTTATTTCTAAGATCCTTCCCAGTTCCAAGACTTTGTGAGTACATGAATCGATTAATTTGTGATGCTATTTACACGATGCCATACATAAATATGAGATTTACCAAACATTTTTCTTTATTATTCATGTTACCTCTCTATTAGTTCATTAAATATTATTAAAATATTTTATTGGATACCCTAGAAATTACAACATTCAAACTTGACTTATTGGCATGCATTCGTGTTTTCACCATTGCTAGGCAATGAAAAGACCATAGGACACTTCAACTTCATTTACTATTCTGACCTTTGTGTGTTTTTTACCTTGCATTTTAATGCCATACATATTTTAAACCCCACAAGACTTTGATTATTAGTGTCCTTTTTTAAGCAGTAAGTGTTTGCGTAGATTTTCCCTCATTCTTACTCTTCATTCCTTTTTGCATCACCATACTTCCACCTGGCATCATTTTCCCTCTCACAAAATAACTCCCTTTACTTTTTTAATGTGGACCTGGGGTTGAGTGGGAATATTTGCCTTTTCTTCCTTAAAGAGTGAGATCACCTGAGCTAATGATTGAAATGGCTCTGAGGAGTATCAGTGCTAATTAAATGTGATCTTGAGGCAGGGACCGTCTTACTCATCTGTGACTCTACAGTGTCAGGCATGGAGTCAGTACTTAATATTTATTAGACTGCAAAACACCGGCAGTTTACCTTGTTTCCTACTTGATTTAAACCATCTCCATCTGCCTTTAACCTCTTATGCTCCTTTTTGATCTCCCCTTAAAATTATTTTGAAACATCATGTATCCTCTACTGTCCCAGAGGAAAGGTCTCTCCTTTCCAAGGTCATTTATCTCCCCTTGACTGTTCTAGAAACCTTGTTCCTAAGGCCTTGTTCCTTCAACCTCCCTTGTATGTTCTTTCTCCTTTTCTCCGTTGACTTCTTTTCTTCTCTCCTGATATGTCAAAGTCTCCTCATTAAAAAAATTAACACGCTTTTCTGGATTCTATTACTTTTACAACATACCGTCACATCTTTCCACTCCATCAAACTTTGCAAAGGAATATATATTTGATGCCCACAACTCATCTTCTGCTTACTCTTTAGCCTTGGTTATTTGGTGATCTCCCCATCGTTCTACTGAAACTATTGTCTTAAAGACCACTGATCATACCTGATTTATCAAAACCATGACTTTCTCAGCCTTCAGATTTCTTGACTTTAGGCACTTGTTAATTGTTTTCCTTGAAACGTTTCCTTCATTTTCTGTGGCATTACTTGGTTCTCCCCCTTGTCAGGCATCTCCACAGACTCCTTTCCTCCATCATCTGCCCTTAATGAAGATGCCCTTGATTTTCTTCTCTGGTTTTCATCTCGTTCATAACCATATCAGCTCTACACGGGTGACAGTGATTTCCCTTCCCTCTTGAGTTTTATACTGGAATTTCTCCCTAACATGCTGAACCAATCCTCTCAGATATCTTGCCTACACTTACACTTAACTTCTTCCAAGAAAAACATCATTTTCCTCCAAAGAAACCTGCTCTTCCTTTGGTGTTATGTCTTATTTATTTATGTCATCATCTCCCCAGTTTAGCAGAGTCTAAGCAACACCATAATTTTTGACTGCTCTCTCTCTTATTTTTAAACATATTTTAATTCTCACCTGATATTTTTTAAAATTTCCTTTACAGAGAGAGGAAGGGAGGGAAAGTAAGAGAGAGAGAGAGAGAGAGAGAGAGAGAGAGAGAGAGAAATGTTGGTTTGTTGCTTTCTTGTACATGACACAACAAGGGATTGAACCCGCAACCTGGGCCTGTGCCCTGACCAGGAATCCAACCCACCACTATTTTGTTTATGGGGCGACGCTCCAACCAACTGAGCAACACCAGCCAGGGCTCAGAATCCCTTCCTTTTTCTTCCTGTTGATGCCATCCTACCTCAGGTCGTCAAGTCCTCTCCCAGCCCCTAGCACCCTCATATCTAAATGATTTTCTGCTTCTCACTTTGCCCTCCTGATCCATCCTACTCACTACTTGATGACTGAATGTTCTGAAGCACATCTTGGATTATTCTGCTCCCTATACAAAGCTTTAATGATTCCCCATTGTTTTAGGCATAAAGAGTAAATTCCTGTACTTGATGTGCAGAGCCTGTCACCACTAGTTCCAGCTTAAATTTCCAACCCCATCCTCTACTTTGCTGTCAGGCATTCTATTCAAACTAGACTCTCGCCACTGCTCAGCATAGATTCTTATCTCTCTTCTATGCCTTTGCTCTTTCTCACTGTTGCCTCTCATTTCCTGTGGGGCCATGGGATGTAATTCCTACTGCAGATCCAGTTCAGATGTCACCTATTCATGTAGCTGCTTGGGACTCTTCTTCCTTGTGCCTCTTTGAGCTACCAGAGCAATCTGTATTATGCATTTACTCCCACCCTAGGATTCAAGGGGCAAAGTAGGTTTACAGTGGCAGGTATGTGAAACACAGTTAATTCTTTTATTATTATTTATTAATTATTGTATCATTTTCCATACAAATAACTATAAACCTACAAGAGTATGCCCCACCCTGTGTTGTAAATACTCAGCGATGAAACTTTTTTTTCATGTGCATATCCTGCATAGTGCTTTGAGTGCTTTGAACTTTTATTAGGCTCTTATTAAATACTTACTTCTTTTTTACATACATGTATTGTTTCTCTTCAGACACTGGAGGGCACTGGTGAAATGCTTAAATGACTGCTCACTTGTTCATAGTAGTGTTGCCGGTCTGGAGGGCATCTGTATGTGTGTGTGCGTGTGTGTGCATTCTCACGCAGCGGAAAGACCTCTTATAGGTTTTTCTATTGTTTTTAACAATTAATAACCTACAAGATTAAGATAAAACAACACATCATTTCATAAACTTTTAAGCTCAGCTTGTGAATCTTAGTGCTAAGTCTAGCAGACTTAATCACTTTTAAAGGAAATATACATGGATTTTGGGGTCTCTTTGCAATCTTAGATAAACATTCTTAAATATTTTATATTACCTCTATAAATTTTCTATATTTTCTTTTCTTTTAAGAACTTTAATTGTCTGATGAATTTTCTCAAGTGCCCTATTCAGCTCCTTGCTTATTTTTCTTTGTTTTTTTCTTTTCTTCTCAATTTTTAATAGCTCTTTCTATATTTGATCAATAAACCATTTATCTTTTCTGCGAGTGGCAAATATTTTTCCAGATTTGTCATTCATTTGTATTTTGACTCTCCTGCTGCTGCTGGTGGCAGTGTTAGCTGCTGGCATGAGTGTAGGTTGCTGATCCCACCTTGCGGAAATTCATTCTATGTAGTTATGACTTACCGCCGGACCGGAGTGAGTGGGACCACAGTCCTTCTCCTGGAATCTGACCCTCAGGCTTTGCTGCCAGAAGCCAGAGTTCTTGCTGATATCTGTTGTTAGTAGATTTCACTCATACTAAACTCTCTCATCTCTTAATTCCTCATAGATTCTTTATACTGATTGCTATTGCTTTGTGGCTCATCATTTATATATTCCATGGGGGTATTTGCTTTTTTTCATTTTGGTTTTGTTTATTCACTTAGATGTTGTCTTGTGGGGAGCAGAGGCCTTGCCTCACACATCAGTATCTCCCAGGTGCCCAGCACCGTGCTGGGCAGTTACTGTGGGCTCAGTGAGCACCTTTAATTGCTTTGTGGCCCTATGCCCTAGCAGGCCATGGAGGGTGTGGGGTGCCCAAGGGGGATAACTGAAAGCTCCCTCTCCTGTCTAGCCCAGGTGCCATCCTGGCAGCAGACCCCTAGTTGTGCCCCTTGGGTGGGACTGGGGCCATGGAGATGGCTCTGGATTGAACAATAGCTGACAGAGTCCTGCCTGTTTGATCTTTCCCAAGCTCTTCTTTACTCTCCCTAAGGCCTCCAAGGACCATTCCCACCCTAGGAGAGATGGGGAATTGAGTCATTTGTACTCTCCCTCATTCGCCTTCCCTGTCTGAGAGCAGAGGTTCAGAGGCAGCTGGCTGATGGAAGAAGAACCAAAACAAGTGAGGGATTCAAGAAGCCACTGGTTTTAATGGAAGCAAGAGAGTAGAAAAGGGATTTGGTGGTGGGATGGTAATCAGCGTGTCTCCTCATTCTCCAGTCTTATTTGGGGTGGGTGTGTGGAGAGGAGAGGGACACTGGGTGCCCTCTTCTCAGCCATGGGATCCTCAAGGAGAAGTGTGGGGAAGGAGAAAAGAGACACAGAACATAGGGAGAGACCTTAATGGCCTGGTATCATGGAGGTGGGACAATACCACATATCCATGTATTATGCAGAGGAGGGAGTGGGGCTGGAGGCAGGAAAGGATCAAAGGGGTTGAGCAGTGAGGCAGCCTGTAAAATAGGACCATCCATAGGGTACAAACTGTTTGGGTGGGCAAACCCTCACCTTCCACCCTGACCCCTACCCTTGTCCTTGATGGGCTACCCTCCCGCTGGCCTCAATTCTACTTCTTCCGTCCAATCTGTGCCATCAGAAGGGCATTGGCAGCTGCCTTGGCTCGCAAGTTCTTGGCCTTGGCGATGTTGAAGAGGATGTTCATGATGTTAGTGGGGACATCAAGGGACAGAGTGAGCTTGGTGCGCCGGTCACCCTTGGCCTTGTCCTGGTACATCCTCCCCCTAAGCTGGGCTTGGGACTGGTACTTGTATGGGGGGCTTCCAGCTCCACCGCCATCCCCAGGGCCAGAGAAGGTCCTTTTCTTCATGTCCTCTTCTTCCTCCTCCCTCCTCTCGTCCTGTCCTGAGGATGGGTCCTGGCTGGGCAGGTAGGGGAAGCCTCTCTTGCTCAGGAGGGGTGCATCCTCCAGCTGGCTCTTCTTGGCCTCAGACAGGGCTGTGTTGGCGCAGCAGAAGATGGACTCGGCTTTGGAGAACTTATGGGATAGACCCCTCCCGGGGGCCCCTAAGAGCAGCAGCAGCAGCGTCAGGAAGGGGGTCGGCAGGAGCATCTCTCCCTACGGTAGAAATGAGGGAAGTGGGAAGGGGAATGAGAGGGTTCGAGGCTCAGAAGGACACGGGTTAAAATCCAGTGCAGCCTTGCTGATGCTCTACTACAGACCAGCAGCAGCACCTGGAAATTTGTTAGAAATGTAAATAATTCTCAGGGGACTGAGTTGCAGATTCCCCACCTCCCCATTTACTTTTGTTTAGGCTTTGCAGGTCAAAGTTAAAGAAAAAAACTCTCCACATAAAAAAGCCATCCTTTGCTTCTCACTGAAGCCTAATTCCTAAGCAAGTTCCTCCTCTTCCATTTTTTGGGTTCCTTTGTCATCGCCTCTAGTGAAACACCACAAATATTTCCATTTTCCTGCTACCTCTGAAAATCCTAATGGAGCCCTATCTAGTTAGATTTAAGGGGTAAAGTTCTACATCTATATTTTCTTCACTGGTACACATGAAACTCAATTATGGTTTAGGGTTGTTACGGCAGTACCTTCTCTAGGTGATTTAAAGGTACACATTTCTGAGAGCTGTGACAGAGCCCAGTCCTAGAAACTTGGGCTGGCTTGAAGTTCAGAGCACCTGTGAGGGAGAGGGTGCCTGAAGGGAAGGACTTCAGGATGGTGAAGCCAGAGGCAATGTCCCTGATTCCATAGCTCTGCCCCCTGCCAGCTCCATTTTCCAGTGTGATGGGGGTAGGGAGAAAGACAGAGTTATTCCTCATTTTACCCAGTTTGTCTGCAAACACTGGTAAGAAGTTGAATTTTAAAAAAATGAAGAATTTAAAAGTATTTTAGAAAATGTGGCTGCAAACCTAAGGAAGCTTTAAACATTTCAAAAGGTATAGTAGTGAGTACAGGAGTGAGCTGTTTTCCTGTTGTAGACTCGTGGAAGTGTTTGTGTGACACACACACTCACACACATCTCTAAGTGGTTTACTCTCTAACTGAGCAGTGAGGGTTTGTATATGAAAGGCTCTTTCTGCAAAGAGCAGGATCAGCCAGGGGAAAGTTGACACATTACAGATAACTGGTCATTGGCAGAATTTGTATTACTGCCATATTATTTAATCCATTCTCAGAAGTGGGTTGTGTGTGTGTGTGTGCACGCACGCTCTAGATTGCTATGTTTGAGGAGAAAATTGCAAACAGGATTTCTCAGAACACTTGGGCATCAGATGGAGACAGCAAACACCCATCTTTATGGTTCCTTCCCTTTACAGGGAGCAGCTAGTCATTGCAGATATCTTCCAATGTCCCCAGCGTAGCAAGGGGGAAAGGACTCCGGACTTTGAAGTCAGAGGACCTGGGTTCAAAACTTTCCTCACCACATCCTAAAAAGGAGACATGATCTGCCTCACAGGTGTATTGAGAGACTGAAAGGAGATGACAGAGGTTGAAAGACACTGGCACATGACAAGCAGTACTTGCGAGCATCCTACTGCTCCTGCAGGCAGCAGAGAACATCCTGTAGTTTCCACCTCCCATCCTCATTGGTAAGCTGTTACCCCGGGCCACTTCTCATGTTCACGACTGAATCCTGTTCAGAAAAATAGATCTGTATGAACCCACTCTGCCTTCGATCTGTTACCTTTGGCAAAGCGGGTGTCTCTGTATCAACGAAAGGAGGGTCATTTTACCACCCTTAGAAACTTCTCCATGGTCTCGTTGGAGCCACTTCTCTTTATTTAAAACATCCTGGTGTTCAGCACTATCTTTCAACCTTCATGTCTCAATGCTGTCCAGTCCCCAGCACATCCTACCTAATTTAGGGCAAATAATTTATCCTTCATAAAGAAGTTTCTAACCAAAACCTTACCCAAGAGTGGACTTCCCTCTGCGGCAGAGATGCTCAGTGAGACAGACGCAGCTTCGGGATCAGGAGGTCAGCCCGGGGAACATCCCCCTGAACTTCTGTCTCTTCTGGGGTCGCTGGCTCCTTTTCTTGTGCTGTTTTCTCGCTGTTGAGACTGCTCCACTCCCCGTGTGAATATGTCAAAGTGACAGATCACAGGGTGGGTTGTAATTCCAGACGTGGTGTCTACACTGGGATGCTGATTTTGTTTAAAATACAACCAGAAGCAGCTGTCCGCGTCATGGAGACGACAGGCACTGTGTATACTTGACCCCTCCTACCTGCACTCCCTCCCAGCCCTCCCCACCCCTCACTTCCTTCCCCTCCTGCCCTAGCAACTTGCTTCATTGATAAAAAGAAAAAACACTGTAGAACTGAGAGACGGTGTCTTTGAAGAGTTATATTACTGATCTTAATTTTTAATAATTTCAGACTTTCTATATCCTTGTCACCATAACCTGCCTCGTAGAAATCTAGAGCCAGGACCTGCTTTGAAAGTAGAGAATATGTCTTGAGGTTCACATGTTGTCTGGTGATTCTGTGGGTTCTGACCTGCAGTGTTGTCTCAAAAAACTCGATATAATTGTGTTATCAAAGGGCACGCAAAGGGACAGACACAGCATACCTATAGCTTTTGGTGGGAAAGCACTTAATTCCACCCATTTATTCATCCCTTCGTCCAGTATTTGGAGGGCACCTGCTGAGTGCGGGTGTTGCCAGGACCCTCAGGAATTCAAGAAGTTGTAGCCCCTGTTCTTACAGAACATTTGCACTTTAGAAAGATACATAAAAACAAAACTAACTTTCAGTGTGGGAAATGCCACGGCAGAGAAGGGAGCATCCTTGTCCTGGAGATTCAAGACAGGTAACATGTGCCAGGAGCGCGGAGCATAGGGGTTCAGACAAAAAGAAGGTTTGGATGGAGAGAACCAATGACAAGAGGGACATGTGGGCAGGACGGTGGGCAGGAGATAGGTGGGGGGCAGGGTTTGGGTTGGATGCTGGTTCATTCTGAGATGTATTCTGAATGCATGTTAAGAGATTAGGATTTTATTCTAAATGTGGTTTAAGCAGGGATTCAGAAAGAGAAGCAATAAACATTGGCTTCTTTTCTGGCCAGTCAGCACCCTCTCCTCTCAACTTCCTAGAAAACTTCCCCACCTGAGGCCAAAGCTCCACAGGACTAAACAACATCTTGGTGTCAGTGGCTGGTGGCTGTCCTCTGTGTCCACTGCCTCCTCTTCCAGACAGGCAGACCCATGTGTTCTCACTGGACCATCTTGGGTTGGCCTTGGGACTGGCCAATGCTCCTAGGAGCTTCTGCATGTGGGTATGCAGGATGTCCCATGGGATCCTCGCCAGCCCGGGCAGTGGTTTAAGGATGTCGTACGTGCAGTTAAAACCTCCAGAAGTAGTCTATTTGCTTTGCAATTTGAAGCATTTTTTGGCTGCATCTAATAGAGGATTAGACAGAGTCTTGAACAGAAAGAGGATGATTACTGAAAAAAACCCACCAGGGTGTCATTTTCAGTAAATGGTGATTCCTGTTTGCGCTCTTGCTGAAGCTCGTGTGCGGCGTCCTGCTCTACTTGCACTTTCTCTGGTCATGAGAGCCATTGTTCTCTTCTGTGAATTCAGCATTAGAAGGCTGTCTGGGGGGTGTAAACTCCCTGTAGAGAGTACTTGGAGGGCCAGGGTGGGAAGAAAAAGCTGATCGCTTTATAGGTGAATAGGTTTATATTTATAAAACTCGTTTCTCCAAAGTGCTTGAAGCACTTACACGTAATAACATAGTTTATTTTCTCAACCTTTGAGCTGGGTGGTATAAGGAAAACATATGAAAAAGGAATTAGGGAACTGTAGAATTGCTTGATTTATAAGAAAGAGGTTTTACCTTGGGGTCAGGAACGAGAGTTTGCACTTCTTCCTCTGTTGCCGGCTTGGCTGTTTGATTGGGATGGTCATATCCTCTGCTCCTGTTTCTGGTTTTACCTTCCCTATTTTTCTAACAAGGTTGATGTCAAGATAGTATTTGTAAGAATTTGATAAAAGTTTTACATGGACACAGAATATTATTGTCCTGCTTGTTTTTCAATTCTCACCTTATTTTCCCTTACTGATTTTTAGTTTGACTCCTCAGTTGCTGAAGGGTGTGTGCTAATCCCCTCCTGTGTTTGTGGGTTTGTAAAATTCTTTTTGTAAGTCTGTTCATTTTCACTTTATGTATTGGAGGGCTGGGTACATACAAATGTTCCCTTTCATCATTTTACTGCAGACCCCTTTATGCCAAATAACATTTTTTTTTTTTGTCTTAAAGTCTGCTATGCCTGGTATCAAAACAGTTATTTCAGTTTCCGGTTGGTTAACTTTTTTTTTTTTTTTTTTTTTGGTGCATGTTTTCCAGTCATTTCTGGGTCAAAATTCTTTTGGGAGTGGCATTTATTTAAATTTTTAAAATCTACTCTAACAATGTTCATTTTAACAAGGCCATGAACATATTTATACTAATAGTGATGACTAATGTATTTGGATTATTTTCTGCTGAATTACTCTGTGTTTTCTATTTGCTTCTGTTTTCTCCTATTTATTCCCATTCTTTCTTTTCTGTATTCTACTGGATTGACTGATTCTTTTTAATTTTTCAATGGAATTTATTGGGGTGATATTGGTTCACAGAACCATACAGGTTTCAAGTGTACAACTCAACAAAACATCATCTGCACACTGCATCGTGAACCCATCACCCCAAGAAAAGTGTCTTTCCATTCCCCTTTATCCCCATCTTTGTCCACTTCAACTTTCCCTACCCCCTTTCCCTCTGTCTAACAGCACACTGTTGTCTATGTCTTTGTGTAATATAATAATATAATATATGTATATATGTATATATATGTTTTTTGCTCAATCCCTTCACTTTCTTTCATCCAGCCCTCCAACACTACTCCCCCCAGACAGTTGTCAGTCTGTTCCATGTATCCATGCCTCTGTTTCTATTTTGTTCATTAGATTCCACCTACAAGTGAGATCATATGGTACTTGTCTTTCCATGACTGACTTATTTCACTTAGCATAATGTTCTCCAGGTCCACCCATGCTGTCACGAAGGGTAAAATTTTCTTTTTTTTTTTTTTTACAGTCAAATAGTATTCTAGTGTGTAAATATCCCACAGTTATTTTATCCACTCATTTACTGATGGGCACTTGGGCTGCTTCCAAATCTTGGATATTGTAAATAACATTGCAATAAATATAGGGGTGCATGTATGCTTTTAAATTACTGTTTTGGGTTTCTTTAGATATATTTCCAGAAGTGGGATCGCTGGGTCAAAAGGCAGAATCATTTTTAATTTTTTGAGGATCCATATTGTTTTCAACAGTGGCTGCACCAATCTGCACTCCCACCGAGAGTGCATGAGGGATCCCTGTTCTCCGCATCCTTGTCAGCACTTGTCGTTTGCTGATTTATTGATGATAGCCATTCTGACAGGCATGAGGTAATATCCCATTGTCATTTTAATTTGCATTTTTCTGATCATTAGTGGCATAGAGCATGTTTTCATATGTCTATTGGCCATCTGTATACCCTCTTTGGAGAAGTGTCTATTCAGGTCCTTTGCCAATTTTTAATTTGGATTGCTTGTATTCTTGGCATTGAGTTACAATGTCCAAAATTTTACTGCCTATGTTTTCTTCCAGGATTTTTATGGTTTCGTTACTTACATTTGTCTTTAATCTATTTTGCGTTTATTATTGTGTGTGGTGTAAGTTGGTGGTCTAGTTTCTTTTTTTGCATGTCTCTGTTCAGTTTTCCCAACATCATTTATTGAAGAGACTGTCTTTACCCCATTGTATGTTCTTGTGTCCTTTGTCAAATATTAATTGACCATAGAGGCATGAGTTTATTTCTGTGCTCTCTATTATGTTCCGTTGAGCTGTACGCCTGTTCTTGTGTCAATATCATCGTCTTGTAGTATAGTTTGATATTAAGTGGTGTGATACCTCCATTTTTGTCCTCCTTTTTCAAGATTTTTGAGGCGATATAGGGCCTTCTGTCATTACAAATAAATTTTTGGAATATTTGTTCTAGGTCTGTGAGACATACCATTGGCATTTTAGTAGGAATTACATTGAATCTGTAGATTGCTTTGGGTAGTTTTGACATTTTAATGATGTTATCTTTTTTAATCCATACACACAATATACACTTCTACTTATTTGATCTTCACCCATTTCGCTTTTCCAATATAATTTTCCAAGTACAAGTCTTTTACCTTTTTGGTTAAGTTTATTCCTGAGAATATTTTTTTTTTGGTTGTAATAGTAAATGAGGTTGTTTTCTTAATTTCTCTTTCTGATAGTTCATTATTGGTGTATAAAAATGCAACTGATTCCTGAATATTAATTTTGTATCCTGCTACTTTGTCAAATTCATTTATTAGCTCTAGTAATTTTTTGGTGGAGTCTTTAGGGCTTTCTAAGTACAATATCATGTCATCTGTGAATAATGACAGTTTTACTTCTTTCTTTCCATTCTGGATGCCTTTTATCTCTTCTTCTTGCCGTATTGCTTGCCGTAAGAGCAGCGAAAGCAGATTTCCCTGTCTTGTTCCTGATCTTAAGAGAAATGATTTTAGATTTTGTCCATTAAGTATGATGTTGGCTATAGGTTTCTTGTGTATGGCCCTTATTATGTTGAGGTATGATCCCTCTATTTCCACTTTGCTGAGAGTTTTTCCTCATAAATAGTGGTGGATTTTATCAAATGCTTTTTTTGTGTCTATAAGATCTAGAAGAAGTTAGAAATAGCAAAATTTTGTGTATATATATGTTCTAATTGCAATCAATCTCATATAATTGAAGAGATTTTAATTAAGTATTTTGAATGCTTTTGTTTTTGTGAACTGTTTTAGAATCATAGAACGTTTGACTTAAAAGAGATCACATAATCTAGTTCAGTTTCCTCATTTTTCAGAAGAGGAAACTGAGGCACAGACGTATTAAATTATTTAGATAGGGTTACACACAAGTTATTGTCAGAACTCAGGCCTCCTGATGTGAATATTCTCTAGGAGCTAATTTTTTACAAAGTTGGATGTGCTGCATTTCTGACCATGAGAAGGAAACAGAACTTTGCCTTGACTGATTTAGACATGGAGCCTGTAAGTGAAGATAATATTATTAAAATAAAATAAAAATGAGAGATTATTAGATATTTGTCCAGAAAGATAGGTATAGGGGGTCAGTTTACATTGAAATTACATTTTATGTCTAACAATCAAAGAAAGATGAAGAATGTGTATTTTTTTTTCTATGCTAGGGTTAGGTTAGTAGGCATGAATAGTTTGCTTTTGATAGTGTAAGACCATGTGATTAATTTCCATTATTAGAAGCAGAAGACGCCATTTAAATTAAAAGGAATATACTTGTATAGATGCATGTTTGTGTGTGTTCAGGGAAAGTAGGGGAGAGTAAACGACACATAAATCTGCAATTCTGGTCAGTAATTGTTATGAGGGTAGGAACAGAAGCTGCTACATGTAGAAAAACAGGTTCACTAAGTGATGCCAGATCACTGGGTAGAATGGACAGGGACCTCAATTAGTGATTCTATTTCTTGTTTTGCTTCACAGACCAAAAGGTAAACACCCTGTTGACAGTTCTGCTAATGCCTAACAATGCCACAGCCTCTTTAGTTAGTTTAAGGAAAGAAGGAACATGAGTAGAATGAAAGGCAGATATCTTGATAAAGCTTCTTTTCTTCATTCTACTATTGTAGAAATAGTCAATAAATGCAGTCATCTGTCCGAAATGTGTTTATTGGATACCTACTAAGTACAAGGAACATAGATGCTTAGTATTATAGTACTTAGTATTAAGTACTATGGGAGCCTGCTGCTCAAAGTGTGGTCTAATGACCGGCAGCATCAGCACCCCCCAAAGCCTGTTAGAGATGCAGAATCTCAGCTCTAGAGAGTTATTTTTCTGCTCGGTGTCAGGAGAGTAATAACATTACTGTTCCTATTTCACAATCTGTATATTTGGGTGTCTCACTGAGCTTCACAGGCTTCCTCAAGTCTCCCTGTGGGAAAGGGAGGTCTGAGCAGCAGGCAGGTGCTCACATCCTGGTGTTTGCAGAAAATACCGCTAACGCCAAACATGTAGAATGCAGAGAAATCTGGGCTTAACCTGAGCTGCTAATGAGAACATCACTGCTCTTTAGAGTCTTCCTGCAGCAGCCCAGAAGTGAAAATGAGATTTTCTCAAACAATAATTCATTGTTCATTCCCTACTGGCTGATCCTTCTTCACTAGGCTTGTTTTCAAACATCCAAACATTGTTATTGAAGAGATGGCTGCTTTGTCAGTGCTCTACCATGAAGGCAACTCTACTTCCCCTTTGTAAATTAAGCAGGTTGCCCAAATGACTCCCTATGCTTACTCCTTTCACCCCAACTTTTTATTCGGGAATTTTTCTACTTTCCAGAAAAGTTGAACACTGGTGTATTTTTTAGTTAACCAATTGTCAACTTGTGATTGTGTGTGTGTGTGTGTGTGTGTGTGTATGTGTGTGTGTGTACATGAAGAATCTAGGCCAGGTATCTTGTAAAATGCCCCACATTCTGGATTTGTTTGCTTCCTCATGTTTACATTAGGTTAAACATTTTTGGCAAGATTATTACATTTATGATGTTATGTACTTCTTATTATATCACATCAAGGAGTTTTGATCACTTAGGTAAGATAATTTTGCTAGATTTCTCCATTTTAAGGTACACTTTTCTCCTTTCTAGTTAATAAGTAACCTGTGTGCTGATATTTTGAGAGCATGTGAATATCCTGTTTCCCATAACCTTTCACCTAATGGTTTAAATGTTTATTGACGTTTTATTGAATAAATTATAACATTGTGAATTACAAATGGTGATTTTCAAATTCTATAATTCCTTCTACATTTATTGACTAGTATTTTTCCATAGAAAACTTGCTATCCCTTATCTCCCCCACCACTTTTTTCCTTTTCCTCTTATTTCTGAATATTACCATAAACATATAAATTATTTTAAAAATTTCCTGTGTTAAAATTGATTAACCTCCAGCTAGATTGACCATGAAAAATGAGAAAAGACACAAATTACCAATACCAGGAATAAAAAAGAGACATTATTACTGACAATTCAAGGTAATAATGTATATTATGAATAAATGAATGTCCATAAAGTCAACAAGTTAGAGGAAATTAAAAAATTTCTTGAATGACACAAATGCCCATAGTTCACTCAAGAAGGAAGAAATATCTGGAATAGTTCTATATCTATTAAGGAAACTGAATTTGTAGTTAACACATTTTCAACAAAGAAAACTTCAGGTTTAGATGGTTTCACAGGCAAACACTATCAAAAATGGAAAAAGGAATAATACTAGTCCTACACAAACTATTCAGCATATAGAAGCAGCGCTGGGACCAGAGTGAAGCAAGAGAACACTTATGCAAGTTTACGGTCAGCACCTGTGAGTGACTGCTTCTATACATTTTGTACCTTGGGTGTCTTCATTGCCTCACCCTAGTCCCAGCCCTGTAAAGAAGAGGAGGGAACACCTCCCTACTCCTTCTATAAGTCCTACAAGAAAAGAGAACTATGGACTAATATCTCTCATGAACATATATGCAAAAATCCTCAAAAAATTACTAACACATCAAATCTAACAATATGTATTAAAGAAGTAATACATACATTATAACCACGTAGAATTTACCCTAGAAATGCAAAGTTGGGTCAACATTTGAAAATCAATAAATTTAATTAACCATATCAGCATATTAAAGAAGAAAAGCCATATGATCATCCTAATAGATACAGAAGCAGCTTTGTGCAAAATTCAGCATTCCTTCATAATAAAAAAAAGTCAGTAAACTAGTAATATAAGAAAACTTCTTCAACCTAATAAATGTATCCACATTAATGTATTTTATGTTGAAAGATTAAATGCTTCCTTTCTTTTTTCCGTTTTTTTGTTTTTTTAAAATATATTTTATTCATTATGCTATTACAGTTGTCCCATATTTTTTCCCCTTTATTCCTCTCTGTCCTGCACCACCCCCAACAGCATTCCCCCCCTTAGTTCATGTCCATGGGTCATACACGTAAGTTCAATGGCTTCTCCATTTCCTATACTATTCTTAATCTCCCCCTGTCTATTTTGTACCTACCATTTATGCTTCTTATTCCCTGTACCTTTTCCTCCAGCCTCTCCCCACCCCTCCCCACTGATAACCCTCCACCTGATCTCCATTTCTGTGATTCTGTTCCTTTCTAGTTGTTTGCTTAGTTTGTTTTTGTTTTTGTTTTTGTTTAGTTCAGTTGTTGATAGTTGTGATTGTCATTTGTTCTCATTTTACTGTTCATATTTTTGATCATCTTCTATTTCTTAGATAAGTCCCTTTAACATTTCACATAGTAAGAGCTTGCAATAATGAACTCCTTTAATTTTACTTTATCTTGGAAGCGCTTTATCTGCCCTTCTGTTCTAAATGATAGCTTTGCTGGACAGAGTAATCTTGGTTGTAGGTCCTTACCTTTCATGGTTTTGAATACTTCTTTCCTGCGTCTTCTTGCCTGTAAGATTTCTTTTGAGTAATCAGCTGATAGTCTTATGGAAACTCCTTTGTAAGTAACTCTCCTTTTCTCTTGCTGCTTTTGAGATTCTCTCCTTATCTTTAATCTTGGGTAATGTAATTATGATGTGCCTTGGTGTGTGCTTCCTTGGGTCCAACTTCTCTGGGACTCTTTGAGCTTCCTGGACTTCCTGGAAGTCTGTCTCCTTTGCCAGATTGGGTAAGTTCTCCTTCATTATTTTGTCAAATAAGTTTTCAATTTCTTGCTCTTCCTCTTCTCCTTCTGACACCCCTATGATTTGGATGTTGGGACATTTAAAATTGTCCTGGAGGTTCATAAGCCTCTCCTCATTTTTTTGAATTCTTGTTTCTTCATTCTATTTGGTGGAATGTTTATTTCTTCCTTCTGCTCCAAATTGTTGATTTGAGTCCTGGTTTCCTTCCCTTCACTATTGGTTCTCTGTATATATTTCTTTATTTCACTTTGCATAGTCTTCACTTTTTCCTCTATTTTGTGACCATTGTCAACCATTTCTGTGAGCATCCTGATTACCTGTGTTTCAAACTCTGCACCTGATAGGTTGGCTACCACCTCGTCACTTAGTTCTTTTCCTGGAGTTTTGATCTGTTCTTTCATTTGGACCATATTTCTTTGTCTTTGTGGACCTGTTACGTTGTAAGGGGCAAAGCCTTAGGTATTTGCTAGGGTGGGGCAACCCATCTCTCTGCATTGGGGGGAGGGGTCAGAATGGGAACAAAGTCATTTGTTTGGCTTTTGTCCAGCTTTCAGTCACTTCTCCTGCTACCCACAAGCAAGTTGGGCCCTTCTGGTGCTGATTCCTGGGTGGGTGGGTGGGTTTGTGTATGTTCTAGGACCCTGTGGGTCTTTCCAAAGAACTCTTCTGTGAGAGAAGATCTTCTGATGCAACACCCACAGGTTTTTACAGCCAGAGGTTTTGAGGCTTTCTTTTCCCATGCTGGTATCCTGGGTTGCATAGTCTGCCGGCCTCTCCAGTTGCCCCTCCCAGTTTATCCACACACAAATGTGAGACCGCCAGCCGCTGCCTTGCTTTGTGTGCTCTCCACCCTGGCTGCCCATCTCTGCCCCTCATACCAGTCTGGATGAATGTTTCCTCTTTAACTCTTTGGTTGTTGGACTTCCATACAGTTCAAATTCCTGACAGTTCTGGTTTTTTTTTGTTTTTAAATTTGTTGTTCTCCTTCTTTTGGTTGTGTGAGGAGTCAAAGTGTATCTATCTACACCTCCATCTTGGCTGGAAGTTCTAAATGCCCCCTTCCTAAGATTGGGAACAAAGCAAGGATGTCTGCTGTCTCTTTCTATTCAACATAAGATTAGAAATCTCAAACCAATAAGTTAATTTAGTAAAAATCATAAGGCATAAGTTCAACATACAAAATTCATTTTATTGCTCTATATTAGCAATGAACAATTAGAAATTGAAATAAAAGGTACCATTTACAATAGCACCAAAAATTAAAAAAACTACTTAGACATAAAACTAACGAATTTTGTGTGAGATCTGTATGTTGAAAACTATAAAACACTGATGAAAGAACTCAAGGAATACCTACATAAATGCAGAACCATACCATCCATGTCTGTGGATTGCAAGAGTATATTAAAGATGGTAATTCTCCCCACAGTGACTTATAAAATCAACAAAATTCCAATTAAAATCCCAGAAGGATTTTTGAAAGTTGATGAGCCAGTTGTACTGTATATGAAATATTAAGAAGCTAGAATTAGCAAGCCAAGTTTGAAAATTAAGAAAATGAAAGACTAACTCTTCTTGATATCAAGGGTTACTATAATGCTACAGTAATTAAGAGAACATGATTTTAGAGAAAAGATAGATGTATAGGTTAATGGAAGAGAACTGTGTCCATAAATTGACTTATATATGTATGATCAATTGACTTTTGATAAAGGAGCAAAGGCAATTCAATGGAGAATGGACAGTTTTTTTGATAAAACGTGCTGGAACAAATGGATATCCATACAAAAGCATAAAGACTCAATTCATACATAGCTCCATATACAAGGCTTAGTTCAAAATTAATCATAAGTCTAAATGTAAAACCTGAGACAATAAAACTTTCAGAAGAAAATGTAGGAATGATTTTTTTATGCATTTAGGTTGGGCAAAGATTTCTAAGATACAACAGGAGAAGCATGAACCATTGAAAAAATAATAAATTGGACTTCATTAAAAGTTTGACCCTCTATTCTTCAAAGATCACTAGCAAGAGAATGAAAAGAAGACACAGACTAGGAGAAAATATTTACAAATGACATTTCTGACAAAGAACTTAGATCCAGTATTTATAAAAGAACCTTCTCAAATATTAAAAAGATTTGCAATGCTATGAGACAACGGTACTCTTCTCACTAAATTTAGTTCTCATTTAGGATTATATTGTTATTTTTTGATAGGATACTTTTTATTTAAGTTAACAGGTAATAAGTTTGCTACTTTTATTTTTAAACAAATTAATACATATTACAACTTTTTTCTGCTTTAATGTTGACTTTGATCAACATTGATAGATACAGTTCATATAAGCTCTTTGTCATTCTCCTTAGAGTGTAAAGGGACCCTGAGGCTAAGAAATTTGAGACTTGTGTTACAGACAATAGACAGAAGAGTCCAGCACCAGGATTTTTTGTAGTCGTATCAGCCAGGTGTTCTCTGGGGAAAGGCTCTTGTGCAGATTAAGGAAAGTTTATTTTCAAATCAGTTTGCCTTCATTAAATGCCTGAGTTGTTGCAGGCTCTCAGATGGCCATTAAGTGCCAGCTTCTCTCTGCGGTTACTATTAGATTCACAGTCAGTATCACCTACTGCAGCAGGTGCTTTAGAAGTACCGTAGTCTAGAACAATGCTGACTGAAAGGAAGATGTATTTTCCCAGATGAGTCGGGAATGCTCTAGCTCTGACCGTATTTGAACAGGCGACCTGTTGTACTCATGTGTTCATGTATTACCTTAAGGCTTTTTCTAACTTGGTCCATGTCCACAGATCTAGAGACCCAGAATTTAAAAAAAAAACAAAAAACATTTTTTCTGTGTTCTTTACAGCTATCAGTGATAATGGACAGTTCTTTGCCACATGTTAGAACAAGCATCTGGTTCCTTTGTCTCTCTCTCTCTCTTCTAATTGTCGATTAATGCTTTGCATATGCTTGATTATTTGGTTGTCACATTTCTCCAGTGCACTGACCTTTTCTGACGCTCCCCCAATGAGTGTAGTCTGAGGAGAATTAGATGTAAGTGAGGATAAACCTGTTCAGAAATGGATTTTATTCAGAAATATTTGCAAGGGGGCGTAGGTGGGAGAAAACCTTAAATGTCAGTAATAAATATGTTTCAGTTTTCAACAAAGGAAGTGCTTCAGAGACACCCTGCTTTGTCATTTCAAAATTATAGTACTGGTTAATTGTTCCATTTGGAAGAGGAGCATGCTGGGTTTCTAAAGACAGATTTTACATCATGAAGAAAATCTGAATTTTTGGTAAGGTCACTTATTTGCTTAAATATTGATTGAATGCCCATGAGTGTGAGAGACGGCCTTGACTGCTGGAGATTAAAAGTGGACTGGGACAGGCATGGTTCTTGCTCTCAGAGCAGCAGCCCTCAAAGCAGCATTTCTTGGAATAAATGATGAATTCATTTCCTACTGAGAATAGATAATTCCTATTCGTTTTTTTCAATTCTCAGCTTGTGTTAGGTTGGGTGTCTATGAACGGTGGGATGGAAGGATCTGCATAGCTCTGTCATTTTAAAAGATACAATATTAGAAAATTATTGCCCATTGCCTTTTAAAGTGATTTACTCTTAGCCCATATAAGAATACACATTAGGGTCCACTGATTGTGAATCACCTGCAGGGTGAGCTTGTATGGGCTGAAGAAAGTCAGTGGCAGTACAGAGAGAAAACCGACCACTATAAGAGGCGAAGCCCAGGGTGCCATGAGGTCATCATAAGGGACCCCTTGGCCTGTCTTGGGGGCCACAGAAAGATTTTCAGACATTGAAGCTTGCACTTAATATGGGCTGATGGGAGTTTTTCATTTTTTCCACCTAGATCCTCGACAAAAATAAGATTCTATATAAACAGTGATTGGGTTTTGTTTGTTTGTTTGCTTCTTGATCATGCACTTAAAAAGAAAGCACATTTAACAAATACACTCATTATGACGGGGTTTCCCTCAAGTGAAGACCTGTGATGGATGGTTTAATATCCTTCCTAGCATCAGCTTCTGATACATTGATTAGTAAGGCAGTACTTGGTGGGTACCAAAGTTACGGCATGGCCTCTAATTACGTTCTGTCAAACCTCAGCAACAAATCTTAATACAGCCCTGACGCCACTAGGATGCCCAAGAACCTTTGCCCTAATTGGCCTGTGCAAAAAGTGAACCTGGGCAAACTGTCCCGAGGGCAATGAGGAAATGGAAGGATTGAGGTGGGAAAGACACTTTCAGGGCTGGCTGAGCCCCCTGATGGTTCCAAGACTGGGCTATTATTTCTTCTCTCTCAGGAGCTTCACTGAGATATGTGAGCGAGAATCTGGGCCAGCGATATTCAGAAAGCATTTCCTGGAACACATTTTCGTACCGGGTTCTGTTTTAAGGTCTAGGACCCAAATCAGATACTACAGGGCCACTCTACTGTACTTCATGGTCTACAGACAAATGGAAAAAGCAGAAATCACATAATTTAGTCCACAAGAAATACCATTGTTTTTTAAATGCTATAGAATTGGAGCAATTATTATATCAGTTGGGTGTGTACTGATGACTTTGTTAGGAAAAACAATACATACCTCTTTAATCACTAACAAACTGGGCAAGAAGGAAAAGAGGAATATATTTTCAAAGGCTAGTTGTATCAGTAAGGTAGGTGAGTTATTCCTCTTCTCAAAACTTCCCCCTTCTGGATATTAAGAATGGGTGTCTTAACATTGGATGTTGGTGTGTTCGGTTTAACCAATGTTTTTTGAATACTTACCACCTGTTTTTTGAGAGGTTCTGCAAGCAATATAAAGATGGACAGAGCTTGATACTGTCCCTCTGGGTTTACAGGGGTGTGTGTGTGTGTGTGTGTGTGTGTGACATTAGGGACAAAAAATAACCACCAGAAAAGCTACCATAGATTGGGTACTTTCTCTATGCCAGGCTAACTACTCAGTTATTTTAATCTCATTTAATCCTCTCAACAACCATGCAAGGTAAGCATTACTCTCTATGGTTAAATGACTTTCCCAGGGTCACAATACTAATAAGAGAAGAATCATAGCACAATTCCAAACAAAGTGATATGGAGGCTCAAAGGAGAATTTAAATAAGAATATATCAAAGTCTTCATTGTGGAGGATGTTTTTGCATCTGAACAGAATTTTGAAAGACAAAGTTTATGAATGTGAGAGGTGGGAAATATTCTCATCAGAGAGAAGAATATGAGCAAAAGCCCAGGGTGTGCAGGGAACAGCACAGTATGTTTTGACGGGTGTCTTGGAAAGATAGAACCTTAGAACCTTTCTTTGGCAGCTGTTTTTGTGAACGATGACTGAAAAGTTTACAATATAGGGGATACTAACAGTAGAGGAATGGACTCTGTGGTATGGGCATAGCTGCGATTTAGGAAGATGACTGGATTAGTTCTGGAGAACAGAAGTGTGAAAGCAGTGTGATCTACTAGCAAAGCACCACAAGAATTTCATGAAAGATAATGAGAGTCTTAACTAGGGCAGTGGCTTTGGGAGTGGACAGCATTATGTTGTAAAGATGAGCATCATGGGGGTTATTTGGTTTCAGGATTCTTAAGGAAGAAGTTGTGCCTATTTTTACTAAGTAAACCCATCATATAAATACTTTGATAATAGTGGTCTTACTAAAAATCAAAAAATTTTATATGCCAATACTTTCCAAGCATTGTTGTTCCCAAATAGCTCCTGCAGCTCCACACTGATGCTTAAGGCAAAGCACAGTTGGCAACATCAATGCCAGCAAAGAGTCCTGTGACATCCCCCAGCAGTTCGGCCCCTTACTCACAGGCTGCAGCAGGACTGTGGCAGATGCTGTATCTCCTGGTGATTATATCACTCAAGGATTTGATCAGAGGTGGGACCAAAGCAAGGATCTAAATAGAGGTCCTTCTTTTGAGACATCAACCAGATAGATATTTTTTTCCCTTGGTTGGATGGGAGACATAGTGATGAATGAGATTTGGGGTCAAATTGCCACCTGAAACTAAGCAGGGAGTTAGTGTAGAAAGGTGACGTGCATAGACTGGGGAGCCAGACAGACATGAGGTCAACTGCAAGCTCCGTTCTGGCTGGCTGTGTGACTTTGGAGAAGATGGATCACTCAGTCTTCTTTATAATTCGGTTATATTCAATATTTATCGAATATAACATTTATAATGGGAATATATTCAGTATTGAATATAACACTGTCTGTTGAATTGCCATCTCTCCTATAAGACCTATTTCTTTAATCCCATAACTACCTTATAAAGTTATTGAGTAAATTAATAGACAAATAGATACATCTAATAATTGTTCAATATTGTTAGTATTATATATATATTTAAATATTATTAAACTGATAGTGTCAAAACCTCCAATAAAGTAAGAACTGTTTTTGTAAATTAGCTTTATAAAAGGCTGGATATAGTTCCCATGCATTTACCTGTGATTTAAACATAGTGTTTGGTATGACAATTAAAGCATGGAGTTTGGCAGCTCAGTGCAAAAAACCAAACTTCCTAGGAGCAAATGTCTACCAGTGAAAGAAGCCATGATTATATGAGCTTGACACCATTGATCACGCATTTCTAGAAAGTGCATGGATATATGAATTATCAGTCTGAGAAAAAAGGTTGTGGGATGGAATGAAGTAAGCTGCTATCATTCGTTTCAGTAAGGGTGAACGTGCTCCTGGTGCATAGCATAGTGCCATGGATATCTAAGGGCTCAACCGATGTGTCATGAATCAGTGGTGATCTCCTGTGGAGGGGTGGAAAGTGTGATCAGTTCACACCTGACAAGATGAGTGGCCCACAGTGGACTCAAAATGCATTAAAAAGAAAGGAAGGAAGGAAGGAAGGAAGGAAGGAAGGAAGGAAGGAAGGAAGGAAGGAAGGAAGGGAGGAAAGAGTTAGGATCTCAGTTTTCTTACACAGAAATGAAGTTTACTGAAGAAACCTAATAAAGAATTTTATATAACTTAGAGAATTTTACAAAAGTAAATATCTCTGGTTGGTCATCAATAGAAGTAAAAACTCTGTGGGATTTGAGGGCAAGGAAAGGGCCCCCCGTATCCAAAGGGATTTCCTCACATATGTATCATGTTGCTTCAGCGTTGCTATGAAAGAGTATTTCTGTCCGTTTAATCACCCATTTGTAAGACTGCTTTCCTTGGATAGAGACAGGGGCAGTCAGAAAGTCACCTGGCATCTGAAATGAGACTGATGTAAGATGGGGACTGGGAAGAAATATCAAAATGCAGCAAGTGGGGGAACCATTACCTTCTGTGCTGTTTTTCCTAGAACTGGCCTTCAGTCACTCTCCAGGTCCTTAGATAAGGGCTGCCTCCTTTGGGTGGATTACCTGCCACGGCTTTAAAAGGTCCAACATCTGTTTTCATCATATTTCTTCTTCATCAGGTGCACAAACTTTTCAGGGAGATAAAAGTCCCACTTGGTGCTGGTCTTCCCAGGCTAAAAATAAACATATTTCATTTGGGTTCATGTGCACTGAATTGTTTTGCCACCGTGGGACTCACCTAAAACTTCTAATTCCTTCTTTGGGCTTCAGCATTTCCGGATGCCTTTGTAAGATGCCGTGCCTGGGTACCCACAGGGCTCAGTAGATGTGATAGAAGGAAAGTCAGACAGCTGAGCTGACTAACAATTATTTGCTCCCCTTTCAGAACTCCCCAGTCCCTGGCTCTAGTCCATAACTGCCCTTTCTGTTTGCGCCAAGCCCCTCATCCTCAGGGACCCTTGGTGATCAGCTCTGTCAGAAGCTCATCTACTTCCTCATATACAGAATGGCTCGGGCAGAAAAAGATGGTCAGTCTTTAGAGTGGAAGTGAATCAAACAAAGGATCAGTGGGAAGCTGAGAAATGCCTTCTTGTCACCCACAGAACTGATCTGGCATTTGAGGTCATGAGCAACCATGAAAGAATCTCTCTCTCTTTCTCTCTTACATACACACCAATGCGCTCGTGCACACATCCCATATGTTATATTCTTGAAGACCTGTTCTGATTGATTGGACAGAAAATACATGTCTGCAGTTGCCAGGGAAATTGGAAATGACTTCGTAAGGGAAATAAGAATAACAAAAGAGCTTCTTTTTAACTAGCCTACTTTATTTAGTACCTGCTGATGCAAAGACCAGTTTCTCAAACCATTGAGATTGGGGACATTGTCATTTTTCAAACACCTAAACCCTTTCACTTTTTAAAAAAGATTTTATTTGTTTTTAGAGAGGGGAAGGGAGGGAGAAAGAGAGGGAGAGAAACATTAATGTGTGGTTGCCTCTAACATGTTCCCTGCTGGGGACCTGACCCACAACCCAGGCATGTGCCCTGACTGGAAATTGAACTGGTGACCCTTTGGTTTGTAGGCTGGCGTTCAGTCCACTGAGCCACACCAGCCAGGGCTAAACCCTTTCAGATGCCACCTTATGAAGGATTTGATGGAAAACATTCCGTCAACTTGATCCTCAAAGAAGGTGGATTTTTCAAGATTTTCAGAGGATAAGGGCTGCTTCTGAGAACCCAGATTTGAGGGGGCACTTTTAATCAGGAAACATGGTAAGTACCAGACACCCTCCCTCAACATTACTGCCTTGGCAAATGTCAGTGCTTTTACTTCACAGAGAGAAACAAGTGATTTCCTCAATTCCTACCCCGTTTCGCACTGTTAGACTACAATAGTCTCAAACACTCATCAATTTTTTACCCATTTCTTACCCGCTTTACTCTTGCTGCTCAGTAAAACATATCCAGCCCTACTCAAAAGGGCCACTTCTGTGCTCCCGATCCCTTCATTACCCCAAAGATCCCCTTCCCTCATTCTTTTCTTCTGTCCCAGCTCCTGCTCCTCAACTTATGGTCACAAGCAAGGCTTCCAACTTAAACAATCAAAAACCTCCTAGACTCTGGGTCTTGCTTTAGTTCCTTTTTAATCATTCTCTTCTTAAATAACCATGCTTTTCCAAAAATAAATGAGCAATTTTGCTTATTTGTTCTTTTCTCATTCACTCATTCATCAACCTTTCGTTGGACTCCTCCCATGTGCTGGGAACTGCGCAGGGTGCAGAGAACATAAAGATGAACATGATAATTCTTGCCCTGCAGGAGTTCATGGTCTGGCAGAGGAGACCGCCCAAAGAGTGGTCAGTGCTCCACCAGAGAGATTTACAGGCTCTCTGGGGGTACACGGCACCTTCCAATTTATCCTTTCAGGACGTGGTAGAAAAGTTACTTGCTCTATGAAAGTTTTCCGCAGGGTTAGTCTTTCCTGTCTTAAGGTTCCCACATCACCTTGTATTACTATTATGATATCATGTCACACTTTACTACAATTATGTCTTTGCCCATCTAACTTCTCTGCTATCTTGTGAGCTTGCTAAGGTCAGCGGTTTAGCCCTATTTACTGCAAGACCTTTATCCCAAAGCCCAGTATTTAGGGGACTAAGTGCTAATTGAAGGAGAATGAGTGAATGTTAGAAGGAGCATAATATCTTTGGGGGCCAACTTTGATGGCGGTGACAAGGATATAAAGTGCGAGAAGCCTTAGGGTGGAGGGCAGATCCATGAAAAGGAAGCAGCGAGAACCTCAATCCATTCTCACTTTCCTATCACCTGGAGCTTCTCCTACACACTGTGTTTCTTCTTTTCAGTCCTGGCAGGGTTTTGAGTTTGGTTTAGCTGGTTGTGCATGAAAACCATGCTTTTTAATCTGATATAGCTGAACTTCTCCAACCTTCAAGGAAGGAAGTTTTAGCCTTCTGAGAATGAGGACAGGTGTGAGTATTGAAATTAGGACAGCAACCAAGTGAAATCTGTGAGCTTCCACCTTTTGATCATGGAGGCAATGTTGGTCAGAATTTGCCTGACCAAACTTCGCTGTTGGGAGCAGGAAAGATTTTATTATGCTTATATACTTTATTGAGGGAGTAAGGAAACTGGAGATAACGGGTTACATGTTATGCCCAAAAGTTAATAAGGACCTCGATCTTCTGACATCTAAGGCAAGTTTCTTTTCTTAAACAATCTGAAGCTATTTGAGCAATAAAGTGAAGAGATCAGTTTGATGTTTTCTGAGGAGTGAGTCAACTTCCCAATAATTTCACATTGACGTAAATGCTTTTCTTCTTTTCGGCTGTGGATTTATCAGAAGTCATCCTGGACACTGACATAGTAGGTAGCTAAAGTTAAAGGAAGGGGGATATGAGACCCACCTCTCCCCCTTCCCAGGAAGTTGTAAAGCAACTTCCTGCCTTCACATCTTTCTGTACAAAGGCGCAGTACATAGCAGGGCTTGGGACTCCCTATGGGGTTTATTGCCCCAAATCTTGTCAGTGCCCTAGAGAAATGGCATTCTTTTTTTGAAAGTTTAATACCTTTTAACTTTGCTAAATACCCACTAATTCTGTGGGGTTTTTTTTTTCTTTTTTTGTTGTTATAAGCTCCATAGCAAACTCATTACTGGCTTGTTACCCAGGAGTGTTGGACCTGAGCTGATGCGAGTTAAGGAAAATTAGTTTGTGGAACCTAAATCAATGCTGGAAGTGATCCTCGTCCAGGCTATCAAGAGCTTGATAAATACCACAGCACATTTGGCAAGTGCCGGCAATCAGAAGCAATAAAACCATTAATGGGTTTCCATAATTCAGTCAAAAAAGGTCACATGTCAGTCAGGAATGGGGTGAGCAGAGAGAGAATGTAGGAGTTAGAGTAATCTCATCTGGAATCTCATAAATTTGCTGTGTTTGGGGAGAGGAAACAAAATAATGTGAAGACAAAACTGCTGGGCAACTATGAATATATTAAAGTAATCTTGCTAAATGTTAAAGGAATATATTCATTCCTGACTACTTTTATGACTTTGAGTTCCTTACCTGTATGATAAAAATGATTGGGAAGTTTGGATTCACAGAAAAAGGTATGAAAAAGAATATTTTTGATGGTTCATGTGGTTTAGTCCAAATGGCGTAGATCTACTACTTAGAGGTAAGATAATGAATGGACCATAGGTAACTGCAAGCTTTGAAGGCCACTTCCAGCCTTCAGTTTTATGCTATGAATTTAGACCTGAGAACTTGTGGAATGGGAAGACATTGTCTTACACTCAATCAGAGTCCACATGGTTTATCATAGGTAACAAAGAGAAGCCCATGGTCATAAGCCATCCCACTTTTTAAATACCAGCGTGCTCCATTTTACCTGAAGAGTCCATTCTTTCTCTTTAGGTTGATTGGTACCTTTGGAAAACTTCAGAGGCAGAACTTCTGAAGCTGAAGCATTTATAAAAAAATTTTTAAATTAAATTTATATTCAGAAAATGCATGAGTGGGTGTGTGTATATGAAGGAGGGAGATTTGTATACATTGTGAAATGATCACCATAATAAGTCTAGTCAACATCCATCACCATAGTTACAGATTTACTTTGCTGATGAGCAGATCAGTAGAGTCCTGAAGGCAACCTGTCAGACAAAATTACTACCAGCAGAAAAAGCTTATATGTGTGGTGGGAAATATTACTGAAGTCAGAGCAAAAGGATCTGCTTGATAATAACATGTGATAGATATTCTGCCTGTATGTACCCTTTCTCCTGAGGAACAGAAGGGGCAAGCATGTTGTAAAGAATTATGAGATTTATTTACTCCTGTATATGTAGGTTTTTAAGGTTTTTTCCTTTAGCTCAATTTTCAGGAGTGCTGATGACTCACAAATTCAAACGTTCCTATCTTTGGCTTGTACCTTTCTTCTCACTGTACCATGTACATCCAGCTGTCTCATCTTCATCTCCATTTCATGTCTTCCAAGCATCTCACATTTCACATGTGTAAAACTGACCTTCTAATTCAGATGGCCTCCTCTTTTCAACACCCGCACCTCCCCCTGAAAAAAAAATCAAACGTTCTCCCTATAGCCTTACCTGTTTGTATAAATGGCAATTTTTTTTCTCACGTGCTTAGGCCAAAATCTCCAGCATCATATTTGACTTTCTTTTACTCTCATGTCTCAAATCGTGTAGATTTGACCTTCAAAATATATTCAGAACCTTGAAAATAAAAGCCGTGTAAGTACATATAATTCATCATATGCACAGATTAAAGATAAAATGATATGACTATTTCAATAGCTACAGAAAAAGCATTTAATAACATTTAACATAAATTTTGATTTAAAAACGTATTAAATGTGAATTTCTTTAACATTTTTTAAATGAATGAACAGATAAATAATGTAAGCTCCCATGGGGTTTCTGTCTCTTTGTGCATCGCTGTAACCCAGCTGTTAGAAGAGTGTACCTATGAGCAGAACCAGCTACATAACTGCAACCTGAAAACATGACCCTCACAACTGAGTGTCTCTCCTCATTAGTCCCCAGCGGGCACTTCTTACTTTAGTGGGACAGTCTCCCCAGGGATCCCAGTTTACACCATGTTCACTGTCCTGAAACTCACTCCTCCTTCTATACTTTTATCTTGATGTGCCTGCCATACTACCCAAACAATGCCCCTCTCCGTGTCACTGCTCAAAGAACAGCCTTTTTCTTTATTGTAACACACATCCATCTTGCTCCTCTTCAAACTCCCATCGTGTGTCTAGCCTTTATCATGCAAATCAACACTTTGTTTTCTAATATTTTTATGTGAATTAGTTTTATTCTCCTCAATTTTTAAATTTTAAGCTATTCAGATTTAAGCTCCTCAGATTTTCACCTCCTGTGAGGGCAAAGGTTGTAGGTTATATATTTCTATAACCTGATTGTTTCTATCAGAAGTGCTGGGCCAACTTGGAACTCAATAAATACACATTTGATCATCAGTAAGTAGTTTTCACTTACAAATCCTTTCTTCTAATAGTCCTTTGAACTAATCTTTCAAAATCTTGTATTAATCTCCTTTTTTATTTTAACAGATGATAGGGAAAGGAACAAGACTTTGGGGTGTGGATTAATTACTCTGAAGGCAATGAAATGCACAGATATTGGCAATAAAAACAGAAAATATTGCAAGAAACAAACAAGGAAATTTAATTCAATCATTGAACATAACACTGGTGAATATAATAACATCAGTAATATTAGCAGTAACCAATTGCACAAATAGTGTAATGTAATACCCAAAACTCGGTTGGCTTAAAATCATAACCATATCATTAGTTGACAATTCTGTGTGCCAGCTATTTAGGTTGGTGGTCCTTCTGGTTTTGACCAGGCTCAGTTACACGTATGGGGCTCAGCTGACTGTTGGTCAGAACAATTTAGCTCACCTCTGCAGGCCTCTCATGCCTCTCATGTATTCTCATGTGAGATCCTATTTGAACTATGGAGTTGGGCCAAAATGTCAACAGAAGTGGGCAAAACGAGGTAGAGTCGGCACCTGAGATGCAAAAGAAAGACGGTTAAGGGTCCCATGGCCGTCAGTGTAGGCAGTAGTTCAGAATATCATGGGCCTGCTGCCGTTGGAATAAAAGGAATTGACAGGCAGGAAAAACTAGGATTCAGTAGTCAAACTGGAAAGGCATCAATCAGTAGGAAGGGGAGTGAGTCAAGTGGCTAAAGCCTCAACCAGAGTAGTGGGGAGATGTTCTGGACCTGAGGCCAGGTGGCAGGCTGGGGGTGGGGAAGGGCACTGCACTCAGGGCGCTGCGAGAGGGCCTGTTTCCTGAAAATACATTTGTCTCAGTGTCCTCGTGTTCCTGGGGAAGACAGGCATCCATCTCCGGGTGAGGACGTGGTTTTTATCGAAGGCAGGAGGGAAGGCACGTCTTGTTCTCCATTCTGAGGCGACTGGTCAGACTTATATTTAAAGTTATTTTCCACCTCCCTGGTTTCTGATCCAGGTCAAAGTCAGAATGAGGACGGGAGACAAGGACCTTAATTGCGTTAAGTCCAACATGATGACTGATCTGTGTTCTCTACGCTTGGAAATAAAATCAGAGTCAAATCTGATCACTGAGGAACAGAGAAACTCATTTAAGTCATGGGTTTTGCTGGTCAGTTCCACCACTTTCAGTAGTGCAAGGAAGTGGTGCTGGTTCAGTGAGCAGGGAGAGGGGGCAGGGTTTTATAGGAAGGATCTATAATAGAGCTTAAAATAAAGTGAAGGTGGAGTCTTCCCATCTCACATGAAGTTCAGGAGCATTTTAAGTGTTTAGTCCCCATGAATGCCTGTGCCTCTGTTTTGTGTACCCGCCACAGGAGACACAAGAGAAAGCAGTGCACATTCCTGGTGTAACTTTAGGAGTGTAGCCCGCAGGGGTCCCTCTGACTGTATAATCATTGTATCCGGAATGAAACTATTGAAAATTTTCTGCTCTGTGGCTTAGGGCTTCCCAGAGACCCAGAGTTAGATCCAAATACCGCGGAAAGAGTGATTTAACCCTCCCCAGCAGGGGCCCTTGAGTAGCCAAACTGGAAAGTATTGGAACAAGGCATATTCGGGAGGAGAAAGAGGAGTTGAGTCTATCCTAGATGAACCAAATCAGATTCACAATCTTGTCCAGGGATGGCTCCAGTCACAAACACTGCTGGGTGATTATTTTCGAGTTGGTGTTTTGGACAATAAGAAGAGTAAGTTAACTGCATAGGGCCTCTGGTCTAACTTAGATGCTTTGTGGGAAGATATTTTCTTCTTTTCTTTGCTAATTGTGGACCTCTACTCATGACTTTCTTTCAACTCTGTTTGGAAAGATATGCAGTAGCAATCACACATATTTTATTGACACTGTAATGCTGGCAGAGCAGACACTCAGTGAATATGTGAGCAAGATACGTGAGCTCTTGTGTTTCTCGACCCATAACACCCCTGAGGGGAACAAGTTCCAGAGACTGGCTGCCTGCTGTGGAAAGTAACACTTCACTTTGTTCTTAGAAAAGGAATCAATATTTCAAGTTCAAAAGAACAGGGATTGAATTTGAAGTGCTTTCAGTTCTTCCCTCCCTGTTTTTTATTTAAAAAAATAAAAAATAAAAAAGTGAAATTATTTTACCAAATGCAAGTTTACTTAGAACTTTAATGTATAAAACATATAACCTAGGCTGCTTAGTTCATACTGGGCAGGCCTCCCTTCATTTACCACATAGGCAGCTCCGAGGGCATCAGAGCCCCAGAGTTGTGTTCCTGGGAACGTGAAAGCCCTGGGCCTTCCGGGGCCAGCACACTCCGCTATGCAGATCTGCTTCAGGGGCTCCCTGTAAGTGTCTAGGGAAGCAGAGTTCGCATTCTCTTTCTTTCACCTGTTTTAGAATTTTACACTCACCTCTGCTAGCAAACGCTTCTTTTATCTAAGCCCATTTTTTCCCAATGCTTCATCTCAATTCAGAGGAGAGTTGTGACTTGAAAGTCAGTTAACCAGTTTTTAAAATATGCTACAATTTTTTTGGTTTGTTTAGAGTCAAACTTCAAATCAAAACCAGTGAAGAGATATAAAGTTCATAGTTGTTTTATCTGATCACTTATTTGATTTGACAAGACTAGGATTCTGGAATGTGTGGAAACTGACTTTAAAAAAATAAAAGACTTTTCTTTTCCCTCCTGAAAACTTTTTTAAAAAAACAAAAACACATCTTTTTATAGCAATTTAAGTTCACAGCAAAACTGGGTAGAAAGTACAGAGATTTTCCATATTTTATGTTATTAGAATTTTCCTTATATTTCTCCTGGTACAAAGTTTCTCATTTATAGATTATCAGAGAATCTATTTGTACCATTAATATTTAGTTATATATTAAAAGGTTCTTAGTTCCCTTTGTTTTCTCTCCTCCCCATCTTCTACCATCTTGAAGTCTTTCTTTTTATTTCATATATTGTTTAACTATTTTTTTCTCAAGTATTTTTCTTAGATGGGATCTAGAGGTGGTATACTCTCTAAGTTCAAGTCTGTCATTAAGTGTCTCTCTGGTACCCTGATAGGCAAATGGTATTTCGGCTGCTTAAAGGGCACTTCGGTGACAGCCTTTTTCTCAAAAGTAGATGCTCTCTTGCTGTCTTCTTCCTCAATGTTCCTAATAACTAGGCATCTTGTTAAAGTGAAGATTCTAATCCAATAGGACTGCAGTGGGGCCTGAGATTCTGCATTTCTAAGACACTTCCAGCAATAAAGCTCCTGCTAGTGGTTGCACCACAATTTCAGTCACAATGTTTCAGCTTATTGCATAGCAGGTGAGAAGTCCGATGCTGGTTAGATTCCCACCGCCCCTCCCCTGCAGACGGGTAACTTGTTCTTTACCAGAAAGTTTTCAAATTTCTCTCTTGATTATTATAATTTAAGAACTTTATTAGGATATGCTGACACATGTATCTTTTTTCATCAGTCTCAGCTAGGATTCAAAGAGGCCTAGCCTCAGGTGTTTCTTCAACTCATGGACATTTTTCTTCTATAATTGTAGTCTCTTCTCATTATTCACTGATTCTGTATTTGCGAATTTTCCTACTTGCCACAATTTATTTTTAACTCCAGAATCAATACTTGTGGAGTTTTTCTGTTTGTGGTCATTCATAGGTCTACAGAGTGGCAAAAATAAATAAATTAAAAAATAATTCAAGTTACCTGATGCATGTATTTGTGTCTCAGCTCATACTATAAGCAGGGACCTTTTCAGTATATTGAGTGCCACACTTTTAGGTTTTTTTGTGCTTTTTTGCTGGTGATTACACTGTTTAAAATGGTCCCCAAGCGCAGTGCTGTAGTGCAGTCTCTCTAAGTGAAAGAATGATGAGATGTGTTTTATGGAGAAAATACATATGTTAGAGTTTCATTCAGGCACAGTATAACACTACTGACCATGAGTTCAATATTAATGAATCAGCCATGTATATTAAATGAGGTCTTCTTAAGCATAAACACATAAAACAAAGTTATGTATTGATCAGTTGATGAGAATGTTGTGACCAGAGGCTGGCAGAAGCCTAACCCTGTAGTTCCTGGGAATGGAACAATATTTGCTAATTCAGTGTTTACAGCAACTTTAAAGAACATAAGATCCAAAAATAATGAGAATCAATGGTATTTGTAAAATTTTGTCTTTTCATGTTTCTGAGATATATCATTTGGGCATGATGTATTATCCTTTTTAATATCATTGTATTTGATTACCTAATACTTTGTTGAGGATTTTTGTATCTATGTTCATGATGGATGTTATTCTGTAGTTTCCTTTCTAAAAATAATTTATTTTTCAATTACAGTTGACATACAATATTATATTAGTGTCAGGTGTAAAACCCAGTGATTAGACATTTATATAACTTATGAAGTAATCACCTCGATGAAACTAGTACCCATCTGACACTATACATAGTTATTACAATATTATTGATTATATTTGCTATGCTGTTCTTTATATCCCCATGACCGTCTTGTAACTACCAATTTGTACTTTTTAATCCCTGCCCCCTTTTCAACCATACCCTCTGTCCCCTCTCACCTGGCAACCATCAAAATGTTCTCTGTATCTACAAGTCTATTTCTATTCTGCTTGTTTATTTTGGTTTTTAGATTCCACATATAAGTAAAGTCATATAGTATTTGTCTTTCTCTGTATGATAGCCTCCAGGTTCATCCATGTTTTTTCAGATGGCAAGATTTCCTTCTTTTTTGTGGCTGAGCTATATTCCAATGTACATAGGCACCACTTCTTCTTTATCCATTAGTCTATTGATGGGTACTTAAGTTGCTTCCATGTCTTGGCTATTGCATATTGCATATGCTGCGATGAACATATGAATGCATATATCTTTTTGATTTAGTGTTTGGGTTTCTTTGGATAAATACTCAAAGGTGGAACACTGGAACTTTCTTTGTATCCTCTAATAGCCTTTGTTTTAAAGTCTGTTTTGTCTGGTATAAGTATTGCTACTCTGGATTTTTTTATGTTCTATTTTCATGAAATACTTTTTCTATCCCTTTACTTTTATTCTGTATATATCTCTCAACCTGAAGTGAGACTCTTGTAGAGACCATATGTAAAGATCTTGTTTTCTTATCCATTAATCCCACATATGTCTTTTGATTGAACCATTCCATTTGCAGTTAAAGTATTACTGATAGATTGGCATTTGTTGCCATTTTATTATTCATATTTTTAATCTTTTTTTCTTTCTTCTTCTTAAAGAAAATCCTTTAACATTTCTTATAATATTGGTTTGGTGATAGCAAACTGCTTTAGCTTTTCCTTGTTTGGGGATCTCTTTATCTGTCCTTCAATTCTGACTGATAGTTTTTCTGGGCAGAATAATCTTGGTTGTAGGTCCTTGCTTTACGTCTCTTTGAATAGTTTGTGCCAGTCCCTTCCAGCCTGAATGTTTCTGTTGAAAAATCAGTTGACAATCTTATGAAAGCTCCCTTGTCGGTAACTGTTTTTCTCATGTGGCTTTTAGGGTTCTCTTTGTCTTTAACTTTTTCCATTTTAATTATAAAGTGTCTTGAGGTGGGCCTCTTTGAGTTCATCTCGTTTGGGACGCTGCACTTCCTCAACTTGTGTGTCTTTTTCCTTCACCAGGTTAGGGAAGTTTTCAGTCATTATTTCTTCTAATAGATTTTCAATCCCTTCCTCTCTCTCTTCTTCTGGTACCACAATTATGTGATTGTTGTTGTGCTTGATGTTGCTTCAGGAGTCCCTGAAACGATCCTCATTTTTTAAACTTATTTTTCTCTTTTTGCTGCTCTGATTGGGTATCATCTGCTACCTTGTTTTATGAACCGCTGAATCAGTCCTTTGTTTCTTCCAATCTGCTGTTGATTCCTTCTAGTGTATTCTTTATTTCAGTTACTGTATTTTTAAAATTTCTGACTTGTTCATTTTTATAGGGTCTATATCCTTTTTATGCTGTTGAAGTCCTAAGTTCCATAGGCATCCTTATAACCATTGTTTTGATCTCTGTATTTGGTAGTTTGTTTACCTTTATTTCATTTAATTCTTTTTTTTCCAGAAATTTCTCCTGCTTTTGATTTGGGTCATGTTTCTTCATCTCCTCTTGTTTATTTCTGTGTATTATGCAGACCTACTGTATCTTTCAACCTTGCCAGGGTGTCCTTTGGTAGGTAACCTGTAGGGTCCAGTGGCATAGCCTCTCCAACCACCCGAGCAGGGTGCCCCAGATGAGCCCCCTGTCTGGGCTGTGTTCATCTTCCTATTGTAGTTGAGCCTTGATTGCTGATGGTACACCAGTGGGAGGAACTGGCCTTCCAGTCTGATTGTCTATGAGGTCTGGCTGCAACTATGGTAGAAGAACTGCACTGCAGAGGCCAACCCCATGGAGCAGAGCTCACTTCAGCAGAACTCTGGTACCAGCCAAGTCTGCCCCTTGAGTGTGTCACTTTTGCAGAGGCTTGGGTGGTGCTCTGGCATGGTCTGAAGCTGGCCACTGGGTGTGCTGGTTCTGGGGCCTCCTGGGTAGCACAGGACAAGGTCAGCAGCCACCTATGCACTGACCAGGGATACCCAACATGAGCTACAAATTGATCTGTAGATTTCTGCTACTTGTACTGGACTTGGAGGTGTCCCAGAGAGGCCAAGCTGAAAACTGAGTCCAGCTACCACTAGTGCTGGGCCTGGGGCCATTTAGCAATACATATATGGCACACCAAGGCCAGATATGTATTTTGGGGATATGTGAGCCTTTGAGAGAATTTAGGAAGTCTGCAGCATGAGCCAATATAAGTTGTTTGTATGAAAAAGCCACTGGATGCCGCTTGGGTGGGCCCACAAGTTTGGTGGGCTGGGGTCTCAAGGAATTGCCAGGGTGAGGTAAAGAGTGTTAGGTTGATGGACACTCAGATATGGTGCCTACCTGCACCTGAAGGGGGAGGGCACAGCAAAGGAACAATGACCTCTGCTAGCACTCTGTCTTGGAGAAAGCTGCCCCTCTAACCCTCACACCGAATCTAGACAATTCAGTTCCTGCTCATGTGTGTCTGGCACCTTTCGAGCTGCTACCTCTGCTCTGGAGCTCAGAATGAGTGAGTTAGAGTAACTCCATGTGCCTATCCTTTAAAAGGTGTGCCTGGGACTCCACAAGCCTCTGTTTCACTCAGCCACAATTTCTGCCGGTTTTCACAGCCTGAAGTTATGGGGACTTCTCTTCTTGGCATCAGAACCCTGAGCTGGGGAGCCTGGTGATGGCTGAGGCCTCTCACTACTCAGAGGAGACCTTCAGAGTCAAGATATCCCTCCTAATTTTTAACTGTCACACATGGGTGTGGGACCAAACAACTCTGAGTCTTCGCGCCTCCTACCAGCCTCGATGTGGCTTCTTCTGTGTGCCCTTAGTTCTAGGACTTCTGTTCTGCCAGTTTTCAGGCAGTTCTCAATGATTGTTGTCCTGTAGTTAAGTTGTAATTTTGCTGTTGTTGTGGGAGGATGAGAGTACTACGTTTACATACTCTGCCATCTTGATGGGAAGCTCTGTGGTTTCCTTTTTTCCATGTGATATCTTTATCTGGCTTTGTTATCAGCATAATGAGCTCATAAACAGAGTAAAGATGTGTCCTCTTCTATTTTCTGGAAGAGTCTGTATAGAAATAATATGAATTCATCTTCAAATATTTGGTGGAGTTCGTCAGTGAAGTTATCTGGGTCTGAAGTTTTCTGTGTGGGAAGATTTTTAGCTTCAACTTCAGCTTCATTAATCAATATGGGACAAGTCACATTATCTACTTCTTCTTGAGTGAGCTCTTAGTGGCTTACACAGTTTTCCAAAACTATAGTTTTCTCCTGAGAGCACACACCTTATCATTTGCAACAAATATTGTTAGTTGTCTTCCTTGCATGAGAAAATGTGTTTGGTAGCTGTTCTTTCAGGTAAAAATAATGCTCTCTGGGAAAAGTGACATGTTCAGTCTGCAACTGAAATAGTATACACGTACTCTTTCTTGGGACCATCACTGTGCTTTGGTCTGTAGGTGAATTTCCATTTTGTCACACAGAATATTAAGATGATGTATCCTCTAGAGTGGGGATGGATGAGATTTAATAGTAATCTAAAATCTTATCGAGGACATCCTCTTGTGAAACTGGCAGTCCTGTGCTGTCTGTTAGCAATATATGTCATGCATTTTGTCAGGTTGCCCAGTGGCTTAAGGCACAAGAGTAAATATGGTCCCTGTGATTCCCTCATAATCTGTTTATTCTTCTTCTTTTGGAAGTCCTGTTTGTCAACAATTAGGTCTCCTGGAGCTGTCCTTTAAGCACTGTAGGAGCAAAATTTTCCCCCCAAAATGTGTCTCTGTGGCATGAGGATCACTTTAGGTTGATTATTTTTAAGGAACAAGATTCAGGTCAATAATTTTTCTTTTAACCTCCCCCTTAACTCCCTGAAAGAATTTAGGTAAAGAGCCTGTTTCCAGAATAGAGCTATCACCAGACAGATCTACAAAGAGTGAGAGCCATGTGTGGTAGAGTAGGGCGACCTCAGCCAGGCCTTTTCACTCACATTCCTCTCTGTTTCCTTTTGTCTCTGCAGGGCATGGCAAATATTTGTTTACCAACCATTTCCTTTTCCCATTTTGCCATAAATTGATTTCTTTTCCTTTGAAGTTCAGTATTTTTACCCACCTCTCCTCAGCTCAGAATGACCTATAAAGGTCAATGGCTGACTGCCTGAGGCTTCATATTTATGGAGCCTCTGTGTATATAAAATAAAATTTGACTTTCTCTTGTTAATCTGTTGCATGTCAATTTACTTCTTAGACCAACCATGTGAGCTGAGAAGGGTAGAGAAAAAAATTTTCCTCCCAAACAGTATTTCTCTTTTCCCTCTGATTTTCATCCCCTATTTCTTTTCTCTGTATTTTGCCACATTTCTTACATTTAGTCTCCATAGTGAATGACCATCTTCTTCTTAATTCATCTGCTAAATTTTAAAATTGAAAACATAGTTTTGGGTAAGGCCCTGGAAGTCTTTTTGTGCTTTGTCTCAATTTCCTTTAATACTCCCGTTGCCTTTTATCGAGGTGTTTATCCTCCTCTTCCAATGGTGTGTTCCATTGGGCAAGTATTCTTAATGTTTCACCACTCCTCTCTCTGGGTCCTGTGTCCTTCAGATGTTCTGTGACTCATTCTGTTGGTTCATTGGGATTTACGTCTTATTGCTAGAAGTCACAGAAAGGCAAGAATGCCGATACCATTTCACTCAGTGTCAGTATCATTTTTTATTGAGGTATAATTGGTAAGTAAAACTGGATATATTTAAGGTATACAATCTGATGATTTGATATACATATCCATTGTGAAATAATCATCACAATTAAGCTGATTAACAGATCTACAGCTCTTAACCGTCACCTCATATGGTTACCATTTCCTTTGTGCGCATGTGTGTGTTTGGTGGGGGCGGGGGGGCGGTGAGAACACAAGATTTACCCTCTTAGCAAATTTGGAGTAAACAACACAATTTTTACCTGTGGTCACCATGCTGTACAGTAAATTGCTAGACCACATTCATCTTGTATAATGGAACTTTGTCTGCTCCACTCTCCTGGCATTTGCCTCTTTTGTTTGCCTTGGGCAACACTGGAAGTTTCGTCTTTTCTCTGCAGCTCCTCGACACATTGTTCCATGGGTGGCCTCCACGTTTAGAAATATCCTTCCTATTCTCTTAGTGGGTGAGGTCAGGGACACCACCTCCTCATCTCCCATACACTCTCCCAAGCAGCATAACTCAGCTATTTTTGTTATTATTACTTTTAATTACTTTCCTGTTTAATGCTTACAGAGAGTGGCGGGTTGGGTGGTATGATCAGGTGACGGGCTTCCCGGTTGATTTTGCTTCAACCTTCCCTGCCCCTGGACCTTTAGATTAGCTGATTCACAGGCTGTCTTCAGTCACCATGGAATCTGGGGGCAGAACAATCCTTTTTCTGGTCTTCATTAACATTTTTATTTTGCAGACCTTTTGAGTCATGGGTGTGGCATGTTCAAAAATTCTCCCGGGGTCTCTGCCAAAGGAGTTCCTGAGCACAGTCTAAGAAAGAGAGATGAGATATGGATTATCCGAACTAATGCTTAAGCGCAGATCCCTTTTTAAAAAAACTTTGGAATGAAATGTGTGGGAGAATCTAGATATACCAGTACCCAGACCTGGACCACAGCAGGGACTCCGTGGCAGGTGAATGAGTTTAGTGTCTTCCTGGTGTGGCGGGATCAGTCAAAGCCAGGATGACCTATAGAGCTCGAATCTGCAGCTCTTAGCCAGGAGTCATCCTTCCAACCATCTGGGGAACTCCTAGGAATAGGTTCTATTTCAGAAGGTTTTGACGGGTCTGGTATGCATATTTTGACAAAATTTGCCAGGTGACTCTGGGGCACACCTCTTACTTGGATGAGGTGTTGCACCATCTCCTGCTATGCAGAGGAGATGGATCTTGGGTATATGGTCATGTACTACTGAAGCCAGGGACCCAGAGTTTATTAAATAAGATAGTTCGTGTAAAGTGCTTAACATTGTGCCTAATACCGAGTAAATGGCATATTGTTACTGGGTTAGGAGCAAAGACGGTAATCCTAGGATAGAAGGAAGAAGGAGGGTTAGGAACACAGAAGATCAGATCATCAGGCCAAGGGCAGGAAGAGTCAGGTTCAGCATGACAGGGGAGACCCCGAGTTTCAGGTTTTTAGTTGGGAATAATCTAGAAATCTAGAGACAGGTGCACAAGCGACACAAATGAAGAAGGACTTTGAACACCCAGCTCTGCTGTATGCCCAACCTGCCCTCCACATCTTCCTGCTCTGCTAGTTAACGTCTGCTTGTTCAGCCTTACTAGCTCCTTACCTGCTTCTAATGTTATTTCACCAGTAACTTTAGAATCCGGATATTACAGGAAATCAATTCACTCCGTTCCCATGGCAGATTTTCAATTTCCTAGGTAACCAACACATAAGTGACTTTCCTTCCCACCTGGACCCCTAGTGTACCTTTTCTGGAAACTCTGCAGAGAAATGAGATCAAGAATGAGTCGGCTCAAGGAAGGGAAGTTGATGAGGAAGAGGACAGTGGGCATATGGGGACTGTGATGTGAGTCATGACATGAGTCTCTTGTCTGGAAGAAGCAAACTTTTCACTTAGCACCAAGTGACCCTGCCACCAAGAATTTAATTGCTTCACTTGCTGATCTGAAATAGCTTCATCACTAACGTTTGGAGAATGAGATAACCTGATGACAAAGCTGTCTCCCCGCTGTGGGACAGTCAGAGCAGCCAGTGTCATCGAACGCCGCGAAGGAGGGATGAGAGGAGGACCCTCAGGTTGGCCTCCTTCCCTGCCCGGCTCTGGTCCTCGGGTCTGACTGTGCCCTCCTGGCCCTACCTGTGGGCTCCGATATGAATGAAAGCAAACATTCTTCCCTGCTCAGCATCCCAGGCTGACATCTGGTCTCTAATTTTTGGTCCAAATGACCCTTCTTACTACAAGAGTGACAAGTAATGTATTCATTTGCTTAAACATGAAAGTGAAAATTGGAGAACTTAGCTGCAGTGCTCTTCCTGTGCACATGAATTTTAGAATCAGCATTGGTTTGTTTGGAAAGATTTTATTTATTTATTTTTAGAGAGGGAGGAGGGAGGGAGAAAGAGAGGGAGAGAAACATTGACTGATCCCCCAACCCAGGACCCGACCCACAACCCAAGCATGTGCCCTGGCCAGGAATAAAACCAGTGATCATTTGGTTTGTGGCATAACGCCCAACCCACTGAGCCACACCAGCCAGGGCTAGAGTCAACATCAGTTTTGATGATTGTTTGTTCTTTGTCTATTTCTTTCTCTGTCTCAGTTTAATCTTTTGCCCTTTTCTTCTCCTTTTTTATTTCTAATTCCACCCCTTTGCTTGTTTTGTCACCCACTTTTCTCCTTTTCCTCCCTTTTCTTTGGGGAGGTGGATAGAATCCTGCAATAGAAATCAGGAAATCTAATTCTAATGTGAGTTTTGTCATGAGCTAGCTGTGTGACCTTGGGCAAGGCAGCTCTCCTCTCTGGGTTTTAGTGTTTTGGGTGTTTTTTTTTTTCTATAAAACAAGGGAATAGACTAGACAAATTCTTACAACCCTTCTAGCCTCTCCTCTTCTTTATATGACAGCTCGCTCTTCCATAGGACTTAATCCACCTCACCAGTGTCTATGCCACAGTAATAGGACCCTCTCTTTCCACCCTCCCATCCTCACCTCGCCCCACCTCCCATCCCAGCCCCCTCCCCTCCTCTCATACATTCAGGTGTATGACAACCTGGTGCTGCATACCAGTGTGTTTTGACCCTATGATATTCTCAGGTGCTCCTCGGCCGGAAAAAGAAAGGCAGCATTTGGTGGCCACCACTGGGAGGTTTAACTATTTCAGTCATCAATCTGGCTTCTCTTGCCCTGAGTGCTACTTGAAGACACAGAGGGCCTCTTGATACGGCTTACTTGGAGTAGGATTAGCTGTCAACTTGTTGCCCAGGTAACTACTGCCTGGCAGCACTATGGCCTCCATCTTTGCCTGGCCGGTGGCTAGGTAATATTTGCATTGTCTAGCTGCTCTGTTTGCTTTTCTAACTGTAATGGTCACAGTCAGAGTGTTAATGAGGCAACAGATGCTCTTCTGGGTGATTAAACTCTCAGAGAGTGAAGCATTTGATCAGGCTATCTCTGAGTTCTCATTTGCCTGGAAGGATATACTAACAGGCAGCCCAACTCACTGGAATTTTCTAAGGGCCAGGGGTAATTCTGGCACATTCATCTGGGATGCAACATTTGCTGTTCATAAAGTGTAAGGGGGATGGTGTGGCCACTGTGTTTGTTGATTTGTCTGCAGTTCTAGAAGTTCTCAGCAGGCGGGATGGTCCACAGTTATGCCCCGCACTAGGGATTGCCCCTGAAAGCAGGAAACTGCCCGCCGTTAAGAGGGGATTCACTGCCTGTGACTGTTAATGAAGGTATGCAAAGGCTCGGCCCCCTGGCCTCAACTGGGACAACTCAGAAAGACCATCCCCAATCCAGAGCTCTGCACAGGATTAGCAGAGGCCTCGGTGGCAACTGCTTTACAGGTCAGCTTCTCCCTCACCCAGTCTTGCCTTCCTCATATCTTTATAGCTGTATCTTCCAAGAATATTTGCCCCAAACCTTCTGCATGTAGTTCTCTGCTCCTGGGTCTTTCTAGGGACCTTACATTCAGACACACAGCAAACACACACACTGCATGGTCTCCCCTGTCATCCAAGGCCCTCAGTGTAGGCAGGTGTCTGTGTCTCCGCCTTCTTCATGTGCCTGACACAGAGTGCTCGTGGGTATTCACGGAATGAATGAATGATGAAGACAGAGAAGTTTACAACTGTGCTTTGTTCTTCAAATGAGCTTTATAGTCTAGCACTTCTCAGACATACCAAAATGAAGAGAGAAAAACGGATAAAACCTCCGTTTGAAGGCAATTACTGAGAGAGCATGGATAATGACTTTGGGAAGCATAATCTTAAAATGATACAACTCTTCCAATATTGGCTGGCATGGTCGTTATCTTTTCACCAAAAAGATATCAAGTTTGACAGGTGGGGAGTGGGACCCAGTCACGAGGGAACCACTGACCTACAGGGCTGCTATGGTCTCTAAGCTCCTGGTCAGTTCTCTCTCAGGGCCCCATCCTAGATCAGAAAGCAGGCAGGCCGACCCTGGCCCGCGGGTTGTTCAGGGCTGTTCTTATCTATGAGTTTACATTCTTATCTCCCTGACTCCCTCCTCCCTTCCGGCCTCCCTCCTACCCCATTTGGCCCCAGGGCCTGCTGACACCAGGCGCTTTCTACCTGGCTCAGGTCAGACAGTCAGTTCCCCAGGTTCCCCTGCCCTGGGTGGGCTTGCTAGCTGTCTGGCATCTGCCTAGGAGCTTTGTGCTTGGCTTTTTTTCCCCTCAAGCTTGAAGCCACTTTAAAGGCTTGCTTGTGTCCTTCAAGAACCCAGCCTGTGGCCAGCTCATGACAACCCCAAGGGCAGCAAGTAGGCCTGCCAGCTCCTCTAGAGGAGTTCCTGCAGCTGCTGTGGCCCTTCACTGAAGAATAATCGTTACTGAGCTTTCCCAATTTTCAAACTTGTTATTCTTCCTTAAACAACTTCAGGCTCCTTTATGGTAGAATTGTTGTCTAACTCTTAGACTTGAATGTCTCAGAGAGGAAACAACATTAAAGTTATCATTCATTGAGCACTGTTGATATGACGAGCTAAGAGCATTTTCATCTTAAGTTACTCACACATCCCAAAAGGTCCTATGTGGTGTTGCCCAGGGAAGGTAAGTAGCTCATTCAATTTATTGAAGATGAAGGAAAGGTTCAGGAAACTGCCCTGGGATTTGAACCAGGCAGACTGCCTCCAGAGCCCATCCTCTGGTGTACCATTAGATGGCATTGCCCTTCTGGATAGTGTGACATCCAGAGACATACCTGCAAAAAGCACCAGTCGCCTTTATAATCTCAGTATTGCCAGTAACTTTCTGGGTGAGCTCTGCAGAGTCACCTAACTCCGCTGGCCTTAGTGAGACAAGAGTGCTGTCTGGGTTGACTCGAAGATCGACGCTAGCTGGACAATTCTAGGAAGGTTTGTGGTTCTTCCCTTGACCAGTTAAATGTTTCTCTCCTATCGCATCTTCCCACTCTTGACATGGAACACTAACAGTGTGTGGGAGGAGAGAGAGAGAATTTTCTGGCGCAAAGAAAAACTTCAGCACTCTATCTGGGGAGAGGTGGACAGCTAGTTTGCAACTACTGCCAATTCTTGAAATATGCTTCTAGCAGCTATGGTTGCCCCTAGACAGCAAAGGTACTCTATTACTCCAGCAAGCATTAGAAGGTAGGCTCATAAATATTATTCTCCCATGAGCCATTGGAAGTAATAGGTCACTTGATATTATTGACATACTTTCCAAGATCAAGACAGTCGTTTCCTGGTGTCTGATAATATTAATTAAGTAGTGTCCTCCATCTAAGTCCTTGTGCTGTGCTTAAAATTTTCTTTAAGGGACTGTAAAAATGAAGAGGGACACAGAACCCCAGCTCGTTGGCTGCGCAACGTGGTTTAGTCCCCACAGAGGCCACATAACTGTACAGTGTGATGGAGGGACGCCTATCTCTGGTAGGCCTGTCGCCCAAACAGGAAAGAGTGACATTTGTGGCCTAAAATCATTTTCTCTTATAAAAGATAAATATTTTATGAGAAGAGGAACACAGTAAGCTGATATTCATCAATTGTTCCTATAGGTCTGGGACTGTACAACCTTTTATAAAGAATCTGTGATTTAAGAGCAGATTTTCTTTGAGGGAGCAAGAGAACTGGTCATTTTTCTCATTTCTCTTTCTGGCAAAAGCCCTTGAAAAGCATGTCTCCAATATCTCTACTCCTTGTCCTTCCACCCCCTTGAATCCGCCTGCATGGGCTTTCTCCCATGAAATTATCCTTCTCAAGAACACCAGCGACCTTCCTATTGTCAGATCTAGTGATGCATTCTCTTTCCTTGCTTTACCTGATCTGTCCGCACTATTAACATTTTTTTTTAAACATTCGACAGTGTCTAGCATACTTTTTTCTTGAAATTGCCTGCCTCTCTTCCGTGATGTGAGACCCTACTGCTCTCCCGTGTCTCACATGTGGATCCTGCCCATCCTGTAAGGCGGGTTCTCACCCATTGCCCTCCGGTCCTCTCAGTCTACACGACCTCCCTGGGCAGCTCCATGTGTCTCCAAGGCTCAGTTAATCTGTCCCTAAACTCTACACTGTGCTCCTGAGCCCCAGGCCTGTCTGTCTAATTGGCTACTAGATATTTCTATCTGGATGTCCTGTAGAGTCTTTAAACGCCTTATGTCCAATATTGCAATGATTACTTCTCTTACCTCACAAATCTTCTCGTTCCTTCTCCTGTGTCCTCTATAAAGCTTGATAACATTGTCCACCCCTAGTTCTTTAAGCTAGGAAATGAGGAGTCTTTACCATAAATCCAAATCCCGCATACCCTGTATTACCAAAACAAAGCCTTGCTTATCCATGTGTCTCCAGGACAGCTCTCCTTCAGCTTTAGCCGGAATGGTCTTGCTAAATTTAAAGCCAGGTCATAGCTCTCCTCTGCTTAAATCGCTTCCATAGCCATTCCTCTTGCCAGGATTAAGTTGGACACCTTAGTTTGGCACAAAACATCATTACTTGGTTTCTGTTAACTCTGCAGTTTTGCTGGTTTCATATGCAAATTATCTTCCACAAGGACCCTGCTAGCGCGAATCGGGATTATTTTTAATTTGAGCTATGTCACAGCCTCTCTTGTCTTAGACTGCAAATTCCTAGGGGAAGTGCTGAGCCTTTACAATTTGTTGAACTTTTGAAAGCCTAGCAGGGGGCCCCCCTCGTGCACTTTGTTTCAGGCCTGTCGGTTAACTGCTGAGGTGGCCAAGACGGGAGAGAGGAATCCTGCGGCCTGGTTATCTCTACCAGCCCCTAGCCTTGGGGCCCAGACAAACTCCTGACTTTTCAGTTTCCTCATCTGTGAAATAAGCTAGTTAAAGGGAATTTGGAAATGGCCACTGCATGTCCTCAAGCTTATTTATTTCTGGGGTCAGAACCCTGGGCTGTAATGTAATGTCATGGCCATACACTAGGGGGAAGTATTAACTAAAATGTGCTGAGGAGTCAATGTTCTCCAGGTCCTATATTGGAAGTTTATTTTGCTTTGTTTCAACAAATATTGCTGATGAAGACCATGGTGGAGTGAATGCAGCTTATCTATTCAGTGGGATACTTTCCCTGGGCATTTGAGTTGTTCAATGTCTTCATTTCTGTAGACAGGAATTATCTCTTACAATACCTTTATTGTAAGAATGAGGAATAAGGTACTTTGAGTTCTCCAAATTCATTCTTTTTAAAAATTGTTTTCACTATTCTGACTCCTTTGCTTGTCTATGTAAATTTTAGAAGCAGTTTGTCAATTTCCAAAAAAAAGGTACTAGAGTTTTGAGCAGGATTGCATTAAATCTAGAGAAACATTGGGAAGAACTGACATCTTAGCAACACTGAGTCTTCTGACCTATGAGCACAGTCTGTCTCTCATTTTATTTAGGTATTCTTAATTGATCTCATCTCTACATTGTATATCTTAACCTACAAATTTTGCACATATGTTTAGATTTGTCCCTGAATATTTTCTTTCTTAATACAATACTAAATGATACTGTTTTTAAAATTTCAATTTCTGATTGTTTTATTGCTGGTATATAAAAACACCAGTGATTTCTATTTATTTATTTACTTTTGCTTTATTTATTTTTATTGACTTGATTGAGGTGCCAGTGGTTAACAAAGTTATAGAGGTTTTAGGTGCAAAAATCCTGCAACGCATCACCTGTGCGTTGTATTGTGTTCACCATCCAAAGTCAAGGCTCCCTCCATCTCCATTTATTTCCCCTATACCCTCCTCTACCTCCACCCAACCCCTCACCCTGGCAATCACCATCCTGTTGTTCATGTTCAACAGTTTTTTCTCTTATTGTTTTTATTTTTTATTTTTGCTCAATCCCTCTGCCCTCTCAACCAGCCCCTCCAACTCCCAACAGCTATCTGCTTGCTCTCTATGAGTCTGTTTCTTGCTTGTTCAGTTTGTTCGTTAGATTCCACCTATGAGTGAAATCATATGGCATTTGTCTTTCTCTGACTGGCTTATTTCACTTAGCATAATGCTCTCCAGGTCCATCCATGCTGTCTCAAAAAGTAAGATCCTTTTAACGGTGAATAGTATTCCATTGTGTAATTTTACCACTGTTTTTTTTTTAAATGTTGTTTTATTGCAGTTGTCCCAATTTTCCCCCCATTGCTCTCCCCCTCCTTGCCCACCCGCGGCTCCCACAGTCAATCCCACCCCATCATCCATGTCCATGGGTCATTTATACCTGTTCTTTGATTAGACCTTTCCCCTTCCTTCCCCCTTCATCAAACCCCCACCTCCACTCTGGTCACTGTCAGTCTGTTCCTTGTTTCCATGTCTCTGATTCTATTTTGCTCCTTTGTTTATTTTGTTCATTAGATTCCTCTAATAGGTGAGATCATATGGTATTTGTCTTTTGCCTCCTGGCTTATTTCACTTAGCATAATACTCTCTAGTCCCATCCATGCTGTTGCAAAAGGTAAGAGTTCCTACTTTATTTCTGCTGTGTAGCATCCCATGGTATACCACAGCTTTTTTTATCTGCTCAATTGCTGATGGACATTTGGGCTGCTTCCAAATTTTGGTTATTGTAAATAATGCTGTAAAGAACATAGGGGTGCATATATTCTTTCTAATTAGTATTTCGAGTTACTTATAAATTCCTAGAAGTGGAATTGCAGGGTCATGAGGCAGTTTCATTTTTAATTTTTTGAGGTAACTCCATTCTGCTTTCTACGGTGACTACACAAATCTGCATTCTCATCAACAATGCATGAGCATTCCTTTTTCTTCACATCCTCACCAGCACTTGTTGTTTGTTGATTTATTGATGATAGCCATTCTGAAAGGTGTGAGGTGATAGCTCATTGTGGATTTAATTTGCATTTCTCTGATGATAATGACATTGAGCATCTTTTCATGTGCCTAAGGGCCATCTCTATGTCTCATTTAGAGAAGTGTTTATTCAGGTCCTTTGCCTTTTTTAAAATTGAATGTTTTTGGTGTTGAATTATACAAGTTCTTTATAAATTTTGCATATTAACCTTTATCAGGTATATCTTTGGTGAATATACTCTCCCATTCTGTGGGTTGTCTTTTCATCTTGTTGATGGCTTCCTTTGCTGTAAAAAGTTTTTATTTTGATGTAGTCCCATTTGCTTAATTTTTCTGTTGTTTCCCTTGTCTGAGGAGATATATCAAAAAAAATCTTGCTGCAAGAAATGTCTGAAATTTTACTGCTTATGTTTTCTTTTAGAATTTTCATGGTTTTGAGTCTAACATTTAAGTCTTTTATCCATTTTGAGTTTATTCTTGCATATGGTATAAGAAGGTGGTCTAGTTTCATTTTTTTTTTTTGCAAATATCTGTCCAATTTTCCCAACACCATTTACTGAATAGACTGTCTTTACATCTTTGTATGTTCTTGCCTACTTTATCAAATATAGATTGACCATAAAGGTGTGAGTTTATTTCTGGGCTCCCTCTTCTTTTCCATTGACCTATATGTCTGTGTTTATGCCAGTACCATACCGTTTTGATTACTGTAGGTTTGCAGTATAGTTTGAAGTCAGGTAATGAGGTACCTCCAAATTTGTTCTTCTTTCTCAAGATTACTATGGCTATTTTGGGGACTTTTGTGGTTCTATATAAATTTTTGGACTAATCATTCTAGTTCTGTGAAATATGCCATTGGTATCTTACTAGGAATTGTACTGAACCTGTAGGTTGGTTTGGGTAGTATGGACATTTTAATGATGTTAATTCTTCCTGTCCATGAACATGGAATATGCTTCCACTTGTTTGTTCCTTCAATTTCTTGCTTCAGTATCTTCTAAAATTCTGAGTACAGGTCTCTTATATCCTTGGTTAAATTAATTCCTAGGTATTTTATTTTATTTTTTGAAGCGGTTGTGAATGGGGTTGTTTTCTTAGTTTCCCTCTCTGAGAGTTCATTATCATTGTATAAAAATGCAACTGATTTCTGGATGTTTGTCATCTCTTCCCACTTTGCTGAGAGTTTTTATCATAAATGAGTGCATGATTTTTACCAAATCCTTTTTCTGCATCTATTGATATGATCATGTGGTTTTAATCCTTCATGTTGTTTCTGTAGTGTACCAAGTTTATTGATTTGCATATATTGTACCAAACTTGCATCCCCAGAATAAATCCTACTTAATCATGGTGTATGATCTTTTTAATGTATTGCTGAATCCTATTTGCTAAGGTTTTGTTGAGGATTTTTGCATATATATTGATCAAGGATATTGGCCTATAATATTCTTTCTTTGTAGTATATTTTTCTGGTTCCGGGATTAAGATAAAGCTGGCCTGTAAAATGAGCTTGGGAGTCTTTCTTTCCTTTGAATTATTGGATATAGTTTGAGAAGGATAGGTATTATTCTTCTCTGAATATTTAATAAAATTCACCTGTGAGGCCATTGGTCCAAGACTTTTCTTTTTGAGGAGTGTTTTGATTACTGCTTCAATTTCACTAGTTGTAATCTGTCTATTCAGATTTCTAATTCTTCCTGATTCAGTTTTGGAAGAATTGTATATTTATAAGAATTTATCCATTTTGTTCAGACTGTCCAATTTGTTGGTATATAGTTGTTCGTAATATTTTCTTACAATCTTTTGTATTTCTTTTGTGTCAGCTGTTACTTTTCTTTCATTTCTGATATTATTTATTTGGTTTCTCTCTCCTTTTTTGTTGATAAATCTGGTTACTGGTTTGTTAATCTTGTTTATCTTTTCAAATAAACAGGTCTTGGTTTCATTGACCTTTTGTATTACTTTTATGAACCCTGTTTTGTTTATTTCTGCTCTGATTTTTATATTCCCTTTTTTTCTACTCACTTTGGGCTTTGTTGTTCTTTTTAAGTTCCTTTTGGTATAAAGTTAGGTAGTTTATATAAGTTTTTTTTTTCTTGAGATAGGCCTGTAATGCTATGAATTTCTTTCTTAGGACTGCTTTTGCTTTGTCCCACAGAGTTTGTGTTCTTGTGTTCTCATTTCCTTTGTTTCAAGGTACCTTTTGATTTCTTCCTTGATCTCATCATTAACCCTTTCATTGTTTAGTAATATGTTATTTAGCCTCCATGTCTTTGTTTGTTTTTCAGTTTTTCTTGCGATTGATTTCTAGTTTTACGCCATTAAAGTCAGAGAAGATTCTTGATATGATTTCAATCTTCTTAAATTTATTGTGACTTGTTTTATGTCCTACCATGTGGTCTATCCTAGAAAACGTACCATGTATTTCCTGTGCTTTGGGGTAAAATGCTCTGAAGATATCAATTATCCATTTATTTCGCATGTCATTAAGGCTGACATTTCCTTATTGACTTTCTATCTTAAAGGTATATCCATTGATGTCAATGGGGTGTTAAAATCCCCTACTAAGACTTTATTACTGTTGTTCTCTCCCTTTATATCCCACAAGATTTTTAAAATATACTTAGGTACTCCTATGGTAGGTGCTGAAATGTTTATAAGGATTATATTCTCTTGCTGGATTGCTCCCTTCATCATTATGCAGTGTCTTTCTTTGTCTCTTACTATGGCCTTTGTTTTAAAATCTATTTTGTCATATTGCTACCCCAGCTTTTTTATTTCATTTCCATTTGCATGAAATATGTTTTTCTGTCTCTTTACTTTTAGTCTGTTTGTATCTTTAGTTCTGAGGTAGGTCTCATAGACAAAATATATATGGGTCTTGTTTTCTTATCCATTGAGCTACCCTATGTCTTTTGATTGGAGCATGTAAACCATTTACATATAAAGTTATTATTGATAGGTATGTATTTATTGCCTTTTTATTCTTTTGACTATGTTTCTCTGTTTTTTTTCTTTTTCTTCTCCTTCTCCTCTTCCTTCTTCTTCCTAAAGTAGACCTTTTAACATTTCTTGTAATACTGGTTTGGTGTAGCAAACTCCTTCAGTGTTTTGTTTTGTTTTTTTTGCTTGTTTTTTTGGTTTGTTTTCATTTTTTGTCTGTGAAACTCTTTATTTCTCCTTCAATTTTAAATGGTAGACTTGCTGGTAAAGTAGCCTTGGTTATAGGTCATTGCCTTTCATCACTTTGATATTTTATGCCGATCCCCTCTGGCCTGAAATGTTTCTGTTGAGAAATCAGCTGAGAACCTCATGGGAGCTCCCTTGTAGGTAACTAACTTTTCTTGTGGCTTTTAAGATTCTCTTGTTGTCTTTAACCATCAGTATTTTAATTATGATGTGCCTTGGTGTGGGTCTCTTTGAGCTCATCTCGTTTGATACCCTCTGTACTTCTTGCATTTGTGTCTTTTTCCTTCACCAGGTTAGGGAAGTATTCAGTCGTTATTTCTTCCAATAGATTCTCTACCTTGCTCTTTCTCTTCTCCTTCTGGTACCCCAATAATGCAGATGTTGTTACACTTCATGTTGTCCTAAAAGTCCATTGAACTATCTTCATTAAATATTTTTTTCCTTTTGCTGCTCTGATTGGATGTTTCCTTCTACCTAGTCGTGGAAATTGCTGATTCAGTCCTCTCTTTCATCCAACATATTGTTTATTCTTTCCAATGTATCCTTTTTTTCTTTTTTTAGAAAGATTTTATTTATTTATTTTTAGAGAGAGAGGAAGGGAGGGAGAAAGAGAGGGAGAGAATCATCAATGTGTGGTTGCCTTTTGCATGCCCCCTGCTGGGAACCTGGCCCACAACCCAGGTGTGTGCCGTGACTGAGAATCAAACCAGTGACCCTTTGGTTCACAGACCGGCACCCAATCCACTGAGCCACACCACCAGGGCCTTTCCAGTGTATTCTTCATTTCAGGTATGTTCTTCATTTCTGAATGGTTCTTTTTTAGGGATTTTATGTCCTTTCTCATGCTGTTGAGCATCCTTATAACCATTACTTTGATCTCTATAACTGATAAATTGCTTGCCTCCATTTCATTTTGCCGTTTTTCTGGAGATTTCTTCTGTCCTTTCATTTGAGACCCGTGTCTTTGTCCTCTCATTTAGACTAACTCTTTGTGTTTGTTTCTGTGAATTAGATAGGTCTGCTATGACTCCTAGTCTTTGTGGGGAGGCCTTATGTAGTAGGTGTCCTGTGGTGTCAAATGATGAAGTCCCCTTGATCACCTGAGCTGGGTGCTCCAGGAATGTCTCTTTTGTGGGTTATGTGGACCCTCCCGTTGTAACTTAGTCTGGATTGCTAAGTGTCTCTTTGTGCGTGGGATTGACTCTCTGGCTGGCAGACTGTGAAACTCGGCCCAGCCTATGACCTATACGCTTGTCTGCTGGGGCTGAACCCACAAAGTGGAATTCACCTCAGTCGGTTTTGGTGCCTGCTGCTTGATCTCCCTTTGGATATGCTGCTTGTCAAGCTTAATGGATCCTGTTTCGATGTTGTCTGAAGCTGGCTACTGGGTATGTTTGTTCTGGGCCTCTTGGGAGGAACTCTGATGCAGACCTGTGTTAAACATTGCCTGTGATGGGCCCCATGCAAGCTTTGAAGCTACAAGTGATCCACAGTTTGTGGGTACTTCTGCTGGGCCTGAGGACAGGCAGGAAGGACCAAACTGCATACCAAGCCTGGCTTTTACCAGCACCAGGCGATGACAGGTCAGCGAAAGTTTCAATTCTCCCTGAGATCTGCCTTTGCATGCCTTTTCCGGTCAGCTGCCTGCTAGGCACAGTTGCTGGAACAGCCTCTGGCTGTACTCCTCAGCAGGGCTTAAGGGCCACAGGGTGGGGTGAGGGGGAGTGCAGAGGGTGGGGCTATCGCTTTTCCCCAGGCTGATGCTGCAGGGAGGGCAGTGCTCCACCCAAGAAAGATGGCATCTGCGGCTGGGAGAATGACTCAGCATAGAGATCCCCGTGGCTGTCCCTTCAGCTCACATGTGCCACAAAGCCCAGCCTCTCCTCGTGTGACTCTAGTCTGTTCTGCCCTCTCTTTGCTGTAACCCTGAGTGACTGACTGTGAACTAAATTTTGTACTTTGTCCCTTAAAGAAGGTTTCTGTGTCCCTAGCAGACTCATGTCTCTCCCTGGCTGAGAGAAATCCCACTGCTTTTCACAGGTAGATATTATGTGGGTGCCCCTTCCTGACTCTGCTACGTGGATTGGAGCTCTCAGCTTGGAGTTTAGACCCCATGCTTGTTAGGCCGAACCTACCACAGCTGAGATTTCCACCTGGAACATCTGCCACCACCCATGGGCACAAAGCCCGGCCCCTTTCACATCTCTACCTTCCTACCAGTCTCGATGTGGCTTCTTCTGTAAATTTTTGGTTATAAGACTTAAGCTAGACTTCAGTTGCTTGTTAAGATGATTATTCTATAAGTTAGCTGTAATTCCAGTTGGTCCTGAAAGGAGATGAGTGTAGCTTTCACCTACTCTGCCCCCATTGGTCTTTTTAATATTCATTTTGTATTCTGTGTTCATACTAAACTCACATATGAGTTGTATTAGTTTAAAAACTGTTTATGGAACTTTCTATCTTGAGAACATGTCACCTGTGAATAGAAACTGTTATCTGTCTGTTTCTTTTAGGTAGCATATAAAAAGATTTTGCTTTATCCAATGTGAATTTATCCTCTGTCTTTCAAATGGAGGGTTTAAACCATGTATGCCTAATGTAATTACCTATATGCTTGGGCTTAAATCCACCATTTTTCTATTTGTTTTCTTTTTGTCTCATCTGTTCTTTGTTCCTTTGTTTTCTGTTTTTATGCTTTTTTTTTGTATTAATACTCTATAGATTGTGTATTTAGCTTTATTACTGTCTTATTATCTTACCTCTTTTAATCTTTTTTTTTTTTTTTTTTTTTTTTTTTTTTTTTTTTTTTTTTTTTTTTTTTTTTTTTTGCGTGTGTGTGGTTCGCTAGAATTTACAATATCAATCTTCTACGGTCTGTACTGAATTCCATGGGTGTTCAACAAAGATTGTTCACTCTGGCTGGTTAGAACTCAAACATGTCCTCACTCTGCATCATCTCTGGGAATTGTTCAACTAATAGCTCCCTCATCTTATCTGTGTGTCTTTGTGGACTTTCACATTTCAGCATCTAGTCATATAGTCACCCGGACTCCTATGAGCATTTCTGAGGCTGTCTTGTTACCTAGTTCCTGTTTTCTGGGACCTGCCATGCAATATCCAGATTCCTTAGCCTCGTAAATGTTTCCCTCTGGGGATCTCAGAGGTTTGATAGGCGGAACCAGCTGTGGCAGGGGTGTAAACTCTAAGCTGAGCGCTCCAGTCCACGCAGCAAAGCCAGGAAGAGGCACCCACATAATATCTACCTGTGAAAAGCAGTGGGGTTTCTCTCAGCCAGGGAGAGATATGAGTCTGCTAGGGACACAGAAACCTTCTTAAAGGGCCAAAGCACAAAATTTAGTTCATAGCCAGCCACTCGGGGTTACAGCAGAGAGAGGGCAGAGAGGACTAGAGTCACCTGAGAGTTTGAGGTTTGTCGTTCATGGGGGCTGAAGGGACAGCCACAAGGATCTTTATGCTGAATCATTCTCCCAACCCGTAGATGCCATCTTTCTTGGGTAGCGCCTAACAAGAACTGAATCTTGTTAGGACATGTGATTATTGCCCCACCTGTGCTAATCCTAACTTTTGACAAATGTGTCCTGACTCTCATGAATGCTAAAGAATATTAGCAGTTCCCCAGGAGCAAGTTTTAACATATTCTAGTTACCCATGCAGTCCGTACCCTTCTACTTACGAAGGGTACGAACTAATCTAATATTCTGGTTCCATCTGCATGGAGTACAAAAGAAGGCTGTATTTTATCAATACCCAATTTAGGGCACGGAGCCGGGAGCAGCTGGGCTGGTTGACATTGTACTCCTGGCCTTCAGACAGTTTTTAAGCTTTTCTTGCTGCTGTAGCTGGAGGGGCTACCCTCTGCAGGCTGTGTCCTGTCTTCTCTGCTGGTTTCCAGGTCGTTTTGGGCATTGGAAGGCACTGAGAAGAGACTAGAAATGGAAGGACATGTTGTTTTTTTCTTCCTTCTTTTTTTGAGAAATGCACAGAAGCTTCCATCTTGTCAGTAGTTCTAGCTCCCACCCAGTGGGACCACTATACCCGCATGCCCTCTCAGGGGACCCCTCACCAGCTCTGGGCTTTGCAACTTCTCTTTCATTTGGTTTTAGCTACATGAACAGCAAGCGGTGGCTGCCTCTTTTTGTGAGTCTCTGCGTGGCTTCATTGCTTCCTCATTGGCTTTCCAGAAGCTCCCACAATTTGAATACCAGTTCCCTTTGTATTTACTGTTTAAATTTTCAGCATGATTTCTTTCTTCCTGGATGCCTTGTACCTGGAGCTGTGCCTTCAAAGTGTCTCCTGAAATCTTGGAAACTCCTTATTAAGGATGTTTCCGATCAAGCTGTTCATGTTCTGCCTCTGTGGTCACCTGTCATGACAGGCTGCTGTGCTGCTGCCTTTAGTGTGACTAGGTGTGTCATTTGGCTGGATGCAACTGTACCTGCTGAAAACTGTCACAGCTGTTATCAATACTGGCTTTGAGGGAAGGGATGAAAAATACTGTTACTCTGTTCCTCGTGTGACATGGGCCTGTCAGTCCCCCTGAGCAGAGCACAGTTTGGGATGTAATTTTCAATAAGGATTTTGAAACAGTTCTGGATTCACAGAATTTAAGAACAGAGACTAAAAACTAGGAAATGTGACTGTGCTCAGAGGTCAGTTGCATTCATTTCACAAATATTTATTGAGCAGCAGCTACATGCCAGGGACCGCGCTAGGTGCACGGGTTAGTGATGAATAATTCAACATGCTTGAAACCACACCAGCAAATAAATGAGTAGATAAGATTATTTCCGAGAGTGGCAACTGTACTGAAGAAATTAGACAAGTGTGAGATGAAGAGAAGCTGTGGAGGATGGGGATTTACTTTGATTAGAGGGATCCAGCTGAGAAGACCACCTTGAGGAGGTGACACTGGAGCTGAGATGCAAGTGGTGGGAAGCAGGGAGTACTGTGCAGCTCTGGGGAAGTCTCAGCTGGGGGTTCGAGTCTTGTATGATTCAGGTGCTGTCCTAGCTGAGAACTTGGCAAGGGCCTAGTCATATTGTTCCAGCAGCAGGGACTTGTAGAGCAGCCTCTGCTTGCCATGGCTGACCTGGGTTAGGTAGCCACCAGGCTCCAAACAGGACGCCTCGGCTAGGGTGGGGTCTGGCCCAGGCATGAGGGCCGGTGAGCAGCCCTGGAACAAAGACAGGTTGTTGGGGATGACCCTGCTCATGTGACCGAGTGAGAAGGGGCATGGATTTAACCAGATTCTTCAGGAGTCATGTTAAGAGCTTTGAAGGCCATCCCTGCTCTGTTTGCACGAATGGTAAAGTCATATTGAAACAGGTTCCCAGCTTATTAGGCAGTTTCTTTGTGTTGCTTTTCAATGGATTCCCACCTGTTCAGGGGAGACTCTGTGTGCAAACTTTTATTCCCATGCAATGTCAATACTTCTTTCATACCCTGAGTCACCACCCTTCAGGATCCCAGAAACCTGATTAAACTTTGTCCTCTCTTTGGTTAAATCCCCTTTCAGAGTAACTTGGACTCCATCCTACTCTTCTTAGGATTTATGTCAATAGGTATTTTTTTTCCCTTCCAGAGAAATGCTTTAAAACAACCCTGCCTTTTCTCAGACACTACTTGATCTTAGCTGCTGAGCCCCGAGAGAAAACCCAGCAAGCCGCTCCTTCGGCGCAGCCACAGGGGTGGTGCTGATGGCTGGGATTTGCTCTGGAAGGAGAAAAAATCTGACCCAGGGCACTGTTCAGTCCTGGCTTTCGTGGGAAATAGACGAGGGGCTAAGTGGGATGGGGGAAACAGTGCATCAACACCCAGAAAAGTGAAGAATGGTGGAACAGGTTCTCAAAGGAAGAGAAAGGTGAGGAGTCTGTGATATGGATCAAGGAATATCACAATGCCTCTCTTCATACTTTGTGAAGATCTGCAGTAGTTAATTCTTTCAACCAGTTTTTCTCATCATGTAACATGATCTTCATTCTCTAGGTTCATTAGTTTATTGTCTTATTACTGGAACATCACCTCCGCAAGGGCGGAGATTTATTTTTTGTCTGTTTTGTTCATACGACCATGCCTACAACCATGTCTTACACATTATAGCTACTAAATTAAATATGAAAGAGGGGAGACCCCCCAAAATGGAATTCTCATCTGGAGGGTAGGCCCCATATAGTACAGGATTCCCCCGTTAGGTGAGTGTTCTAGGAACCCATCTGTATCAGTGCACCAGCAGGTGTTGTTGTGAGAGGCTGCATTCGGCTTCAGGGAATTTCTTTGAAGAATCTTTCAGTGTGTTGGTTCATTTCATGATGAGTGATTTGCGAGCTCATGTGCCCACACCACGTTGAGTGTTCAGCAGCTTTTGACCAAAAATGGTATGACCTCCATGCCTCACCCCCCATTCACCCAATCTCACCCAAGCAAGTTTTTTGTTTCCCTGGATGAAAAAAGTCCTCAAAAGGAAACATTTTGCCAATGTGGAAGAGGTGATACAAAAAATGGCAGAAGCCCTACCAGGCATCAAAAATGGCAAATCCAAAAACTGTTTTGAGTAGTGGTAAAAAGGTCTCGATATGTCTATTGCATGAAATGGAGTAGTTTGAAGGTGACTGAAGTTTAAGCATGTTAAGAATAAATACACAATTTTTTAATAAATAAATTCCTTTTTGGGCTCCCCCCCCCAGATTTATTAAATGAAATACACTTTCATATAGTTCTTGAATATTCAGAGGTCACTGTAAAAGCATCTCTCACACGCTCAGGCTGGGTTACCTGCCTTCTATCACATGTTCTCCTAGTAACCTATACATCCTGACTCCTTATGCTGAATCATACAGGGTCTGGCAGAAGTAAGGCCTGCTTGAGTATGGTTGGTAGGGTGATGGTAATACGGGTGTAATAATTTATAGTTTTAATTTGAAATTCTCACCTAAAATGTTGTATGGAGTACTTGAGTGTGATATTGTTATATTACAGAATTACATGCTTATGATTTTGTACTAAAAGATTTGTAATAAAAAAGGGGCATTATTCATGCTGGACCCTGTAATTGCCATTTAATCTGTCTCCCTGTATTAGTTTCAAGCTGCTAAGTTTGTGATGATGTGTTATGCAGCACAGCACAGTTGAGTTAGATCCTCTACTCAGATTCCTCCATGGGCTGCAATCAAGGTGTCAGCCAAACCTGGGGTCACGTCTGAAGGCTCAGCTAGGGAAGGGTCTGCTTCTCAGATGGTGATTGACAGAATTCTTTTCCTTGGGAGCTGTTGGAATGAAGGCCTCAGTTCCTTGATAGTTGGTGTCCAAAATCTACCCCCAACTCCTTGCCACATGTGCCTTTCCAACATGCTCCTTACTTTATGAAAGTATGCAAGCTGAGAAGCAATAGAGTTGATCAGCAAGGTAGATGTTACAATCTTGTATAACCTAGTGATGAAAATCATATGCTTTTACCTTATAATATTCTATCAATTAGAAACAAGTCACAGGTACCGCCCACACTCAGGGAGAGAGTATTACACCAAGGCATGAATAGCAAGAGGAAGGGACCACTGGGGCCAACTCGATGTGCCTACTGCTCCACTAATGGTCCACGAGTGAGCATCCTCTCGCATTGGCAGCCTTTGAGAAATCTTAGAAAATAGGAGAGGTGTCTGAAGCAAACACTAAATCTCTTTCTAGTCGCAAAGGCAAGATGGATTCGGGAAACCATATGCTGTCAGGCATGATATCAATCTCTAGACATGTTTTCTGGCAATGTTTAAATGCAAGTTTTATGACACCTTTTCAAAGGAGAAACAGGGAGCCTGACAGCCTGGTATGACTTCACTAAGGAAGAAATGGACCCATTCTCTCTTACTGAGAAAGTTTCTAGGCTGCTGAATCAGGAAGGAAGGACGAAGTAAAGTCTCTGCACTTTAACAAGGCATTTAGTGCAAAACACAGGTAAACATGCAGGAGGTATTAGACAAATTTAGAACATGTTGCATGATGTGCTCAAGGCTATTAACATGAATTGCGAGAATTTTCTTGTGACCTGACACAGAACGTAGCCCTACTTTTACAATAAGAGTATCGAAGTTATACTCATCAGGTTTATAGTTGTGATAAACACTAAATACATGGAATAATAGAACCTCATAGAATTCTGACCTTGACCAGCCAGGGGGATGGGTTGAAAATAAGTTACAGTGTTGCATCCTGTGGTGGGCTGCCGGAACACCAACTGCGCGGTCAATGCAGGATGGGGGAAGCAGGGCAAAAGAGTAACATGAAAGGAAGCAACCCTTAGGGACTTTATCTAGCACAAGTTTCTTAGTAACCGAGAGTGTAATTTCACTACTTTGGTTTTTGAACTGAACTAGTAGAAGCTGTAACAATGTGGGGGCCTAAGAGAGAGCGATTGCCCCTCTTGCAAAGTCATAAAAGATGTGGGCAGGAGCATGAACTTTAAGGAAAGTTGGAGTCATAAGGCTGAAGGGAGTAAGTGGGGACCTAAGCAGGCTGTTCTAGCAGGAGGCGGAGCTAAGAAAAGGCACTGCCACAGAAATTCGTCCTGGAGGTCCGACAACTTTTTTCTTGCCAAAAAGATTCAAAGAAACAAGAAGTAGGGAATCAGAAGCTGGAATGAGGTCTCCATACAGGAAAAAAGATAATGAAGTTATGGTTGGGGTTCTAAGGAATTTTGTTCCATGTGCTCTCTAGACCAGGAGTTGAGCTTTGTTTAAGAAACTCTGAATAATATCTTTTTTGATGGTATTTTTGACCAAATGGTGAGGGACTTAACTAAGGTCCAATAGTAGAACTGGTGTTTGGAAATGACCAGCCTAATGACTGTTTTGCATCTTGTAGAGTAATTGCCTGAGCACATGGTTACCACACCCTTGCCCAGAGGTAATTGCTAACATTGTTCATTCATGGTTATTCACTGTGATTATCAAGGACATCTTGACATGTTGAATTTGTTTCTTTCTTTTCTCCTTTTTTAACTTAGGAGTCCAAGGTGAGTAACGCTGGAGAGAACATTCTGCTCCAGTAGGTGTGCATGACATTTCTGTATACTCTCTCTGGACCTGTGCCTGCCAGGACCTACCTGGAAAATGTACAGAGATGTCAGTGGATTTGTTTGTGTTAGTGTAAATTTCCGGGCAGCCCCACCCCTCACTTGTGGTTGGTAGAAATAAACAATGCTGGACCCTCGCCTTATATACTTGGTTTGTAGTCAGCAGAAGGAGGGAAGAAGAGCCAGTTCATCCAGGACTGTAGCGGTAATGGACCCCAAACATAGTCGTTCTGTGAAACTGAGTGATGGGCGCTTCATGCCAGTGCTTGGATTTGGCACACATGGTTCTGGTGAGGTAAGTCACACCCAGGGGATCAGAGGGCAAACAACCCTACAAGGGCCTACTACACACTGGGTGATCTGGAAGGACTCATGTGGCCTCTACTTCACCACCTCTGACTTCGTACTAAGTGGGATGATGAGCTGCTGGCTCTGGGGAGTCAGAGGTGATAATTCTGAGGGTGGATTATCTCCATTATTATTGTTAGGGTTACTTAACGTATATGAAATGCTTACCAGGTATTTTAAGTACTTTACCTACATTATCTTCTTTAATTCCTCACCAACTAGCCTGGGTAAGTGCTGTGATTTTTCTTATTTCTTACTTGTTTAAAATCTAAGCTTGGCTGCCCTGCTGGGACCCATCTGCTCCTCAGTCGGAGTCACTCTGCTCTTTGTTAGAACTCCCGATGGGCCGTGGGCCCAGGAGGACAGGACAACTAATGTGGCTGCTTCTGGCAGCTTTCCTGAGGGTTTGTGGGGCTGGCAGTATTTGCCAGAGAATTGCTATCATTGAAACTTTTTTCGTATAAGGAGCCACTATTGTTCCAAGCATTAGGCATTTAGAGGCATAAGTAATAATGGAATCAGAATTGGACTTCTCATCTGTTGTATTATTCATCATCTGCGTGGCTGACTGCTATGCATTTAAAGTGTAAAACTCTAGTCACAGTCTGGAAGGGGCAGCTTTGGGGTTGCCTGGGAGGGACTACCCCCATAAATGACAGGCGCCAATCTATTCCGTAGAGCTATGACAGTCAATAGCTAATAGCTGTCAGACAGGGTCAGTTTGTTTGTAACGACTTGATTATCCACGGTTATAGCTTGAGCGCAGGGTATGTCTTACATACATTTTATCCAACTTTTATTACTGGGTTAGCCAAAAAATTCGTTTGGGTTTTTTTCTGTAATTTGGCTGAGGTAGCCCTTAATTGTCTTTAACTTCATTTGAAACGATTTTGTTAGGTTGTATTGTGACAGCTGTCATATCAGTGTGCATTAAAAAAAAACTAATCAAAATGGGTGAATTTTTATGTAGTCATTTTAATATTGAAGATGGAAGAATATATGCAACGTTTTCTGCATATTAGGCTTCATTATTTCAAGAAAGGTAAAAACACAACCGAAATGCAAAAAAAGATTTGTACAGTGTATGGAGAAGGTTCTGTGAATGATCAAATGTGTCAAAAGTGATTTGTGAAGTTTCTTGATGGAGGTTTCTTGCTGGAGATGTCCCGCAGTCGGGGAGACCAGTTGAAATTGACAGCAACCTAATTGAGACATTAATTGAGAATAATCAACATTATACCATGCGGGAGAGAGCCAATACACTCAAAATATACAAATCAATAAAATTATTGGTGAAAATTTTTTAAAAAGTGTCTTTTATTTAATGGAAAAAACAAAATGGACTTTTTGGCCAACCCAATACATTGCTAAAGGCAGAGAATAGAACAATCATGAGATTGTTCTAACCCCTCACAAGAATAAAAGTAACATGTACATCTGCTTAGTGCAGTATAAAAGGTGCAAAGAGAAATAGAAACTTCTTTTACACCGTAATCAGAATTCTTTTTCTAAATGCAACTTCCCTGACCTCATCAACAATTTACTGCAGGGCACGACAGGAATGAGAAACATGGTCCAGTATCCGTGCTTGTGACTTCTTTTGCTCGGTGAGGCGTGTTTTCTGGGAAACCCGTGAACCCAGCATCTCAGATTTGGTCGTGAAGGCATTGGGCACCGCCACTCTGAGGCAGGCATGTGAGTGTGCTGATGGTGCCTCCACGCCGAGCCCGTGCTGTGAGGGAGGAGCAGCACCGCCTTCTGTGTCCACCTGCTCTTGGTGTAGGTTTTCCTGGATCTGGTGCAGGTGTCCTGTCCTCTCAGTCCTTTCATAGAAGTTCCGATGCTGACTAAGGGGGAGTCTCATGGAATACCCCGGCCCCCACTTTGTGAAACCAGCGTGTTGACTTTAGCCAGCTCAAAGGCGAGGATACATATTAGAATGAATAAAACAGTGTTTGACTTGGTGGGCAGAAAGGAACGATAAGCTTTTTGATTTTATGTATGTAGCAATCAAAATACTCCAAGTAGAACATGTAATCATTAATTAATGAATTAATTATTAATGAATGAATGAATGAATAATATTCCACAAGCAAGCGTAAAGTTCTACTTGATGTTAAAATATAACCTAGCAGGGGAGAAAGTTTGCACAGAAAATAGTTCTGTGTCTCCGGAGCTTTGACTACTAGATAAAGGCACTTGAAGCACGGTGAACGGCTATCTAACAATGCTCAATATGATATCACTAAATGCCAAGGGAAGTTGAGATGTTTGGGAAGAGGGAGGCTGATGTGAACTGGGGTATTCTGGGAAGGCTTCAAGGAGGAGCTGAGCTGAGCTTAAGCAAGCTTGACGTCAGAAATAAGCGTTCTGATGAGCGGTGGGGTTGGCTTCATTCAAGGAGAAGAGGCACGTTTCTCCTCCAGCCCTTTCACAGAAGCTCTGCTGCTGTGCAAGGGGCAGCTCAGTGCAGCCCCTGCTCCCTTTTGGTGAAACAGAAGGCAGGGAGGACTGAAGACAGGAGGACAAAAAACTACCTGCAGTAGAGAGGGTGGACTTCAGGCAGAGGAGCCCTGATGTTCTCCTTGGGAAAGGAGAATTAATTTAAAGGCCCTTTTAGAAGTTGGAATGAGATTTTAAAATTACTCATGATGTTGTCATGAAATAATCTATATATTTATCCAATAATAACAACCACAAAACCAAGGTTAAAACCCCCTACTGCTCCAGCTGGGCCCTAGGCCATTATGACCTTCCTTGCTCCCACTGACAGCGCTTCTAGACCCCGGTCACCCTCGGGCAGTGCTTCTGCTGGCCTAGGTTGCTTGCCTAATGGAGTAATCGCCGACAGCCCTGCGCACCTGGTTACCGCACCCTTGCCCAGAGGTAATTGCTAACATTGTTCATTCATGGTTATTTGCAGGCATGGAAGCACCAAGAGCTGCTCTAGGGACTTGCCTGAACTCCAGGCATGCTCCTCCCTGTCACCAGCATAGAGAGGCCAACTCTGTCTTCTAAAAAGCAGGATCAGTCACCACTGTCCATACAGTAACTGCCTTATAAACTCAGAAATGTTGGTATGGGAACCCTGAATGACTAGGGGGCAGCCATGGCATCGGGGTAGGTGGAACCCTTCCTGTGTCACCTGGGCTAAGGTTTCCGTCACTGGGAAGCAGGTTCTTTAACCTGGCAGATCCTAAAGTTGAGCACACAGACACCATAAATCCCCTAAGTGGGGAACTGAGAGTATGGAGGGGAGAGTATGCCAGGTGGTTTCATTCCCGGGCACGTTGAACAAATTCTCTATTGAATGACTTGATTTTCCATGTTGCAGGTGATGACCATTTCACTAGTTCATTTCAGGTTAGAGGTTATACTGCAGTTCGATGCATGCCTCCAGGATACAGGTTGGTAACCAAGGCTTTTCCCCTCAAACAGGGGAAGAGGAGACATGTAGAAACAGCTGGTGAACATACTCTTAAGGAAATAAATTGCTTCTCTCTCAGTCGGGCTAATTGCCAACCCTTCTTATTCATATTTTATAGGTTCCTAAGGGCAAGATTACTGAGGCTACCAAAGTGGCAATCGATGTAGGTTTCCGTCACATCGACGCAGCATATGTCTATCAAAACGAGGAGGAGGTTGGCCAGGCCATTCGAGACAAGATCGCAGATGGCACTGTGAAGAGAGAGGACATATTCTACACCACCAAGGTGCTGTGGTTGGAGTGACCAGAGGTCACTGTCAGAGCAGATATGTTATTTTGGAAAAACAGAAAACAAACAAAAAAAGCAAAAAGCTTTGGTCTTGGCTGAATAATTTATTTACCTCCTAACATTGTAAAGGCCCATTAGAGAAAAACAGAAAACGGGAAAGGATTGCTCTGCTCGGGAATGTGTTAAGGGTGGCACCCAGTTGCTCATCCTCTCTGAACACCAGTCAGCATTCACATGTTAAACAGGAATAAAGACACTCACTTTCTTCTGCTGTGTGGGTTGACTGAGCCACTGCAGGGTGGGTCCACTCCTTTCATTCTTCAGCAAATTCTCTCAGGACATATCCAAGTGAGGTGGACATATTACCCTGAGAGGGGAGCCTGACTAGGAAACACTGTTTTCAAGTCAGCACTGAAATTTGTAAAAATTTTCTTAGGTGGAAAACCCTGCTTCCAACATAAAGAGAGCCATGGTCCTTACTGAATGGTCCCATGTGTGTCTATGCAATGATGACTTATTTTCAGAATGTGAACCTCTCAGCAGGTCTGTGTCCAGGCATCTGTGATACGCGGTAGTAGATTCCATTTCCCCTTGCCTGACATGTCTTGACCCTCCTTTCAGAGATGACTTTTCTAATCCTCAAAACCTTTCAGTTGCTTTTCCTGGCCCATCTAAGTTATATTTACATTTTTCTTACAGTTACTCAAATAAATCTCAGTATCCAGTTAAGAACCTCATTTATACTAAGTAACATAAATTCAGCCCCAGAACTCTTATTTTTAGACCACCACAGTGGTTCGTTACTCACATCTCAATCTCTTAACTACGATGTTCTATTTTGGTTCCCAAATGTGTGATATCATAAGACATTTTTTAATTTCTTTCGGTTACTGCAGGTTTGGGCTACTTTCCTTCGACCAGAACTGGTTCGACAGGCCCTGGAAAGATCACTGAAGAAACTTAAACTGGACTATATAGATCTCTTCATCATTCATATTCCAATACCTATGAAGGTCGGTTTTTTTCATGTCATTCCCAAGGGTATTTCATCACTGCTGTTGCACCTCCACTATCTCATTCCAGCTAGATTATCTGGGCTCTGACCAAGAGGGGTAGATTTGAGTGTGGTCGCTAGAACTGCTGAATGAACTCTCCTTGATAGCTGTGTCCCCTCACCATCAAGATTTTTTTTGTCCTCTTCTCAGAGCCTTGAGAAGGGTGGCAATTCAGTGATCTCACTGTCTCCACCTCAAAATCTTAAGGGCACTGCCATCCATGGTTGCATGGTTGAGTATTGTGCTCCTGTCTCTAGTCCCTGAGTGATGGGGGTCCTCAAGAAAGCTGAGTTACAAAAGATAGTAGACACACAATGAGATGTCCACACCTCTGAAGTGAGGGGTCCCTTGGAGATGAGTTTCTCAGCTTGATCAAGGTGGGGACACCCTGGCGTGGTTCATATTGCACAACGAGGCTCCTTAGGGCATCGCTGGTCCAGCCTCTCATCACAGTGGACATTCGCTGAGCACACCTGGTGTTCTCACTGTCTCTGAGCTGGGTTATCATAAATGGAACTAAAGCACATTCTTTTCTTTTTTTTTTTATTAAGATTTTGTTCATTTTTAGATAGAGAGGAAGGGAGGGAAAAAGAGAGGGAGGGAAACATCAATGTGTGGTTGCCTCTCGCATGCCCCCTACTGGGGACCTGCCCTGCAACCCAGGCATGTGCCGTGACTGGGAATTGAAACAGCGACCATTTGCACTCAATCCACTGAGCCACACCAGCCAGGGCTAAAGCACATTCTTAATAGTAAAGGGAAACCCCATCATGCAAACCAGCCTGTCCTTGTGAAACAAAATCAATTCCAGCTGCAGAGGAACTCATTCTTAATGAAGTTTTTTTGGTGGGGTGTGTGGACAGGAGGGTGGAGCTAATGATGGAGAGGTATTGTGCTACAGTCTCTGAAGTGATTCTGAGCTTCCCTTTCCCCAAAGCCTTCTCTTACACATCACACACACATACGCACTCTGCACATAATAACATTCTACTGAAGACTGTGTCACCAAGCTACATAGGCACCAGGAAGATGATTCTTTCTAAAAAATCTTTCTTCCTCATCTCTGTATTCCAGCCTGGAGAGGACCTTATGCCAAAGGATGCCAGTGGGAACGTTATTTTAGATACAGTGGACCTGCGTGACACGTGGGAGGTAAGTAGTGCTACTGCCATCCAAAGGCACTGTGAAGGTGGACATCACTGCATGGGGTCAGAAGAGATTGGTACTGACCCCAGCTGTGTCCGCCCTCAGACATGTCACCGAGCTCCTCTGTACCTGAGAGTTTACAGTTGTAAAGCTAGGGACTCAAATGGAATCACAGCTGGGGTCTATTTTTAATGTAAACTTCTGTGGTTCTAAGTAGGAGTTTCCTTGACCACTGATCAGGTAGAGCCTGTGAGCCCTGAAAGAGGCATCATTAGAAGCAAACTCCAGAGGAGTTCGCACTCTGTTCCAGGACAGACCCACGCACTGGGGGTGGGGTGGGGGAGCTGCCATCGGCTTCACAGGAAGGCAGTGAAGCCTGCCTTCTGGAATTCAATCCATACACTTGCTTCATCAGTCTAGGAAAGAGGAAGCAGAAAAACCTTGGACTAGTCGAAAACCTAAGAGGTCCTCTTTGCCCTTGACCCTGACACCATTTGTTAGGGAACTAGTATTATGTGCCAGGTAGGAAAATACACACCATGGAAGGGGGCAGGGAGGTGAGGGCAATTTAAAAGCATCGTAAAGTCTAATTATTGCCCTGGATGTGGGTGTCACAGACACAAGCAATAAAGTACATTAGGAAGCAATGTATCCAAGTGATAAAACTGTTCAGTTCAGACAAATTGTTATTTATGTAAAAACAGATTCCTAGTTTCTAAAATGTTCACTGTCAGATGAAGGGCTGAACCACAGTAGAGGTTTGCCACACATGTTCTTCCTCCCCAGGCCCTGGAGAAGTGTAAAGATGCAGGTTTAACCAAGTCCATTGGGGTGTCCAATTTCAATCGCAAACTGCTGGAGATGATCCTGAACAAGCCAGGGCTCAAGTACAAGCCTGTCTGCAACCAGGTGAGGCCATGCCCATGGTTACTTCTTTGCTTCTACTCTTTACACCCTCTTCCTTGATTAAGAGTCCCCACGTTTTTGGCTTCATGCCAACTGTATACATGAACATTCCTCTTATTGTGATAGGAAGTTCCAGAGAAGGAACAAGTTGAGTGGAGTGGGGAGATTGTGACTTTAATTTTTCAGAGGTGGGTTTGAGGTTGCTAGGAGACATCCAAGTGGAGATGCGGAGTGGGCCAGTGGCAGTGTTGGTCTGGAGTTCAAGCAGGTGGTCCGGGTTAGAGGTCCATATTATGGAGTCCTTGCTTTATGGGTGGCAATTAAACTCACAGAAATTGATTCCCTGTCCAAGGGAAGTTCACAGAATGAACAGGAAGAGGGCAGGAAAGTCAACATTTAAGGATCAGGCAAAAGGTCCTTGTAAGGGGACTCATAGGAGCTGGCAGTCTGGGAGGGAGAAAACGAGGAGTGTGTGGTGTCAGGGAATCAAAGAAGATACTTGAAAAGGTTGTGTGAACCGTGGGCGGATCCTGCTGGGAGCAGCCATGCCAACTAGGGATGGAAAAGGTATGGGGTTTTAGGATGCAAAGTTCATGAGAAACCTTGCAGGAGTAGTTACAGAGGGGTGAGGGGGAAAGCCAGAGAAAACAAAGCAGTAGAAGTGAGGTGGTGGATAAATCATAATTAAAAGACATAATTTTTAAAAACAACAATGTTGCCAATGTTCAATCACTATGGTATTATAAAGTTGTGTATCCCTTTTGTAAAACGCTTTGAAAATAATGTAAGAAACCATTCAAATATTTATATTCTTCATCTTAGTTATTTACTTCTAGGAGTTTATTTGTAAAAAATAATTCATAATATGTTAAAATATGACCATCATTCCTTTCCTGCTCTCGTCTTCTCTCCCCTTCTCTCTCTCTCTCTCTCTCTCTCTCTCTCTCTCTTACTCACTCAACTTATTTATGAGAGAAACTAGGTCTTTTTTTGTTTAAACTTTTCCTCACAATTGGTTTTACTGATTGATGCCTGTGATACAATTTGATATGTTACTGTCTTTTGTTTTTCTTGTAAATTAGAGGTTATATCTAAAGGCTTGATCACATGTATGTAATTGTGAATTCATGAATTTCAACAAATGTAGTTACTTTCTTATTGATGATTAATCATCATCATTTAATCAGAAGATGCCTCTTCAGATGAGCTTGCATCCTCTGACATCCCTCTGGGTCTTTCCTATCTCGTTTTCTAGAATGCTAGATGTTCTAGGCTTAGTTTGTAGCTTTTTGGCCCAGTAGTGGAGTAAGCCATTTTTCTAAGGAATCTTGGTTTCTTTCCATAAGCAATGACATGTAGAGGTCACAACCAACGTATAACAACCTTTAATCATTGTAAACACTAATAAAAATTAAAAGAACTGTTTTCATCACTTCTGAAAATCGATAGCATTTGAAGGTAGTTCTGAAGGTGTGTGAGAAAATGACCAATCTGGAAAATCTGGTGCATGTATTAATGTAGTATTAGATAATCCTTCAAAGACTTTTCAGATTTACATGGTATTGGCTCATGAATTCTGATACCTCCCGGTCTTGGCAATTCACAGGTGGAATGTCACCCATACCTCAACCAGAGCAAACTCCTGGAGTTCTGCAAGTCCAAGGACATTGTTCTTGTCGCTTATAGTGCGCTGGGGTCCCAAAGAGATCCAGACTGGTAATAAGAATATCAGAGTTAAACTACGTCAGCAGTGGTGTTGGTGATGAAACACTTTTTAAAATTTAGATTTAATATTTTATAATGGAAAACTTCGAATGTGAAAAAAGCAAACACAGTGGTGCAGTGAGCTCCCATGCGCCGTCACTGAACTTCCACAGTCATCAGCATCCTTTCATCTTATTTCACACATACATCCGTCTACTCCAAATCATTCTCCAAATATTATTTTCAGAAGTGGTTTTATGATGAAATTTATACAGCTTGTCATGCACCAATTGTAACTGTACAATGTTGACAAATAGGTGTACTGCATAACGCACACTTCTCTCGACTGCCTGGGGAATTTGGGGAAAACGGACAGTGCACTCTAGATTTCTAGTCCCTATACTTTTCAAATCTACATTTTCTGGTTTTATTTTCAGGGTGGAAAAGGATTGCCCCATTCTCTTGGAGGATCCGATCTTGAACGCCATTGCCAAGAAACACAACAGAAATCCAGGCCAGGTGGCCCTGCGCTACCAGCTACAGCGGGGGGTGGTGGTCCTGGCCAAGAGCTTCAATGAGAAAAGAATCAAAGAGAACTTGCAGGTACAGGCTGGACACTGTCTCTCTGGAGTGAGGAACAGGTGCTCTCTAGACTATGAGGCCCTAACTGCAGGGACTCTTTCAGGGCCATCTTTTAGCATCTTTTCCCCAGAAGAAGCCCTGGCAGGCAGGAAGCTACATAAAAGTTTACAGATGGACCGAGTTAAAAAATGAATGAACAAAATTTTCCCCTAAACTCTCCTTCCTATATCGTCTGGTCCCTTGGATTGGTCAGTGATCTTCAACTTATTTTGTTGTGAACCTCCAGAGAAACTAAGTAAACTCTATCCCATTTTATGACAACAGCTAACAATTTCATTATAAGTTTACTATTTGCAAAAGATGGCATTTAGAGCACATTATTTGTCATGCATTTGCTCCAAAACCTTGAAGCTGGAGATTTAGTTCATTCAATTTATGGAAATTTCTAATAGGCAAATTTAAATCTCGTTGTTAAACCAATCAGAAAAAATCTCATTTTAATATTCAGTTTTACTCAACAGGTTAATATACCGGGGTGGGCAAAAGTAGGTTACAGTCATACATGTAGGAAATAATATAATAATTAATAAATAATAATGCAAGAATAACCTTTCCCATGCTCACAACTGTCATTGTACTTTTGCCCTGCCCTGGACATCTCCATGACAACCAAATCATTCCTGCAGTATATTTTTAAGATGAGTACAAGGCGGACAGATAGATAATAGATAGGTATAGATAGAGGCATACAAGATCTTTCTGCTTTGCTGTTAATTGACTCTCCATTAGGGGACGGTCAGTTTGTATCATCAAACAAAAACAAATCTGGACTTAAGAGAGGCTATTTAAAAGGGAGAGCTCTCTGAATCTTATATCTGTAAGTGTCCCAAAGATCAACCGGAGAGATTTTTCTTTTATAGGGGAGTAAACATGACTAGAGAGAGAGCGCGAGCAGGTATGTTGTTGAATAGTTGATCAGCAAACACTTTTCTTGAGGTCGATGGCTTTTTGGAGAGGCCTGTATAGGTGGCTTGCTCTTCCTTCCAAAACTTGCTTAAGTTCGAGGCTGTGTCAAATTTTAAGGGGTGTGTGTGTGGTTGTGGTGGTGGGCCACTAGACTAAAGTTTGGTCCAGTCAGCAGCTATTCTGTAAACACCTTTCTACTGTGACGTGGAGCAGAGGAGGAGAGGGAGTGGGAAAGGAGAGGTGGAGAACCTAGGAGGAGGCTTCTCAGGCCAGAATGTCGGAAGTGGTGATAGGGGGACTCTTCCCCTAGTGCTCTCCTTGCCTCTGTCCAGCCAGAAAGTCCTCATGTTCCCCGCTGGAAGCCAGCTGCCTCGGGGGAGAGTTTAATGTGACTCTTTTCTTCCTTTCAGGTTTTTGACTTTGAATTGACTCCAGAAGACATGAAAGAAATTGATGGCCTCAACAGAAATTTCCGACTTTTTAAATTACTATTGTAAGTGACTTGTAGATTGTTTTTCCCAGATTGTTTTCTATATCGTGTAGGTTAGCAGAGGGACTCAGCTTCCTTATATCGGGAAGACAGGCCAGATTTCTGGTGTAGAAGTACAGCAGGAGCTTCCTGGAGATCAGGAGTTTACTCCAGGCTCAGTCTCTGACCCAGCAGAAATGTGACCAGGGCCCAGGACAGACTATAAGTAAAATGGCCAAAGTTTGCATCATGGGGAATTCATGACTCTGTGCCCTAATTCCCGTGCCTGGTGTATGTCCACTTGGCTCTGGCTAACCCACTCGACACAGGAGGCACAGTGCCTGTGACCCACTGTACTTCTAGGGGTGCTAATCTAAAACTAAAAGGCCTTTCAAAGTAAGAGGCAACAAACATTTATTGACTCAATAAGAATAGCTATTCAGGAATCATTAATTCAGGCCGAAGCGCAAATAATGTTCTGATTGGTAGATCAAGGCAATGGCTGTTTACGAGACCAGGAAGGGGAGCCATAACTCCACCCACAGATGTTAATTCTAACCCATGGTTTTAATGTTCGCTCTAGTTGTCCTCGGTCCAGCACTCATAACTACTTCCTTGTCATCCCTGCAAGCAGGCCCCTGGGACACAGTGCTGCTTAGGTCCCGTCCAAAGAATATTTTGCCCTTTTTAACATTAAAAAAGTTTGAGGCGTAAGATGTGCAAGACAGTTGGTTCCTCTGGCTAGGCAGCTCTGGCTCCGTTTTGAAGTGGCTCTGTTCATATTATCGTTTACAGGAGCCTATGAAAATGTTTCCTCTTTATTCTTTTTAAAATCAGGGGAAGTCATGGTTATACTAATAATGACTGTGTAATAATGAATCCACCCCGGACTCTATTTATGTTTGCCCTAGCACAATCGTAAAATGTAATGTTAATTTTTTTTTTTATGGAGGAGGGGGCCCATGAAGGCAAGAGTGCACACATGTGGGACCATCACGATATGGAGCCACTTCCGCCTCCCCCCAAAGGGCCTGTAGCATTTCTTCATAACTGGGCAATCCTTTCCCGAGGCACCGCCCACTTCTTCCAAATTTATCTCTTTGTTGGCCTTCTATCCCTATCACAAACCCCATTTCCTCAGTCCTGTAATGTCGCCCAACTGAATTAGAAATGGATCACAAGATTAATTAGCCCTAGCACCTGGCATGTCCCCAGCAGCATGCAGCAGCAGCATAACCCCTCTGATTTCTGCGGTTTCTTGAGTCAGGACTTGCCCAGGGTCCCCTCTATCAGGAGGGCAGCCCCTGGAAGCCTCCTACTCCTTGCTTTGACTTATTCACAAACAGAGCAGGCCCATTGTTCAGTAACTGCAGGGGGGTCTCAGAATGGAAGAGAAGGAAGATCTCATTAAATTGAGAGGAGTTGATAAAGGAGTTGAGAGATAAGAAAATAAAGCTGTAGCTATAGAATTAAGATTTAGTTTCCAAAGAGAGATCTCAAAACTCTCCTTCTTGTTTGTAAAACTGTGTTGTATTTCCGAGGAAAGACATTATAAATGAAAAAGATGTGCGAAGTCACTTTTCTGTACCCAAGGCTTACCTGTAACTCTGTGATCATCAGGCCTGTGAGGGTACTTGCACCTGTCTCCTGGGCCCTTTCGACAGCGTAGCTCCTGGCACACAGAATTTCTCAGAATTCACTCTTTAACAAAATCAAATCTGAAATGACAAATTTAAAAAAGAAAATAAGAACCAGGGAAAAAAGGAAAACAACAGTGACACTGATTTCTGAATGAAAATATAAATTGTATGAAAGCACCTTGACCAGTATGGCTAAGTTAGTTGGGCATCGTCCCACAAAGCAAAAAGTCACCTGTTTGATTCCCAGTTTGGGTACATGCCTGGGTTGCAGGCTCAATTTATGGCTGGGGACATGCGAGAGGCACTGATTGATGTTTCTCCTCTCCCTATCTCCCCCTCCCCTTCCCCTCTCTCTAAAAACTAAATAAATACCACCTAAAATAAATATATAAATAAATTGTGTGAAAGCTGTAATTACATTTGGCAGGTATGGTAATGTCAGGATACATATTATCTCCTCAAGTGAGAGTCTCTGAACTGTTGAATGAATTCACGCAAAAGAACAACAGAATCCTCACTGTGAACGTGCTCATGATCTAGGGACAAAAGTGACTGTGGGACAAAATAACTACCAGGATTCATCCATAGCTCTCACATCCTACAGCAAACTTTAATCCAAAGCAAACTGCACGTTCCTTGGCTCCTCTGTAGGTGAATGTGGGAATCGAGCCCATGGACCAGGGAGGGGCTGCATGTCTGTGTGTTGAGGTAGAAGGAAGGGTGTGGTTGGAAATTGAGAGCTTTTAGCCCATCCTGACTGTGTTCACAGAGAAACTCCGGCTTGGAAAGCTTGGGACTGAGTTAGTAAATGAATAGCTCTCCTTCTCTTTCAGTGGTGTCGATCACCCTTACTACCCGTTTTCTGATGAATATTGACCATCAGCTATCCTCCAGGAGACGCTACCAGAATTTCTTGCTTCTAGAGGCTGGGAGACCATGTCTGCCCTGGGAGGAGCCAGTTAACAGCGGTTCTGTAGAGTCAGGCTGCTTGCCTGTCTTCTTTAAAAGCTTTGATTTTTATTTTATGAAATAATAAAAGAATTCCAAATAAGGATATGTGTTTTTCCTGGTATTTAAATTATTCCTTACAAATTACAGAGAATTTGGACTATAAAAGAGAAAGGAAAGAGAATAAAGATTGCTGTACTTAGCCTATTAAAAATTCTGGAACTTTGGGTGCATTATCCTTCATGATTTACCTAAGCAAATTGTGGGTGTGTTTATTTACAAAACTGATATAACATTCAACCTACAGGTTGTATGCTTTTTTATGCTTAGCATAAGTATGTTTTCCAAGCAATCAAATATTATTTAAAATTTCAGTATTATATTTTGCTTTTGTGTGGCAGTACATCTAATCCATTATTGAATTTAATAATCATCTGCCCAAGTTTTGGCATTGTGATTAGTTTATGGCCAGTTTCCCATTCATTCATTTACTCATTCAGCAAATCTTCACTGAACATCCTTTATGTGCCAGACATTGTTTTATCAATAAGTAAAATAGATAAGAATTAAATTCAAATGTAAATGTCTTGAGTTGATGGTCTAGTGGCAGAAGAAGACCATGAAGGAAATCAGGAGTGTTAGCTGTTAGAAATGCGGTGTGCCTGTTGGGCGATAAGCCCACACGGCTTCTAACATTTCTGTACACCTGATAAGTGGATGCTATTTTTTTCAGAATTTTATACAGCTTTGGAATAGAGAGAGAATGCCTCTCTCCAGAGGGAGGAAGGCACATTTTCTACGTTCAGTAACATAAGGAAAGAATTTCCCTCCAGAGAAAGGGTGGGATGTATAGTGCTCTCTCTCATGGATCCAGGTTCCCTAGGAGGCAGGTGCTCGAATAAGGAATCCTGAGACATGGAGCCGTCAGCAGCCAGCATCCTGATTTCTGAGAATCACCTTGTGACAGCTGATAATAGTTAGCACTGTGGTTTCCTCCCCAAATGGGCAATCAAGGGGGATGTCGGAAATTGCATGTGTATAAGCTTAAGTAAAAGCCCTATAAAGCCAGAAGCCATTCAATAGGAAAAAAAAACAACAACATTCCCTGGCCAGCGATGGCCCGCTCCCACGTCTTGGGAAGTGTACTTTCTTTAATAAGTCTCCCGCTTGCTTTGCTTTACAATATCCGTGTGGTCAGCTCAATTCTTTGTGACCGCCAAGACCCTGGACTCCCTCTCCATCTGCAGCACCTGTCCTCAGGTTTTCTCCTGTAACTCAACGCACTGCATGTTCACTTTGTAGAAATGGGGGCTTAAGGAACGAATACTCCTAACCTTATTGTGGGGACTATTTTCCCAATATACATACATCAAACCATCATGTAAACTTTAAGCTCACACAATGTTATTTGTCGACTATATCTCAACAAAGCTGAAAAAAAAAGTGCTGTTACTGTGCTAAAGCTATTGTTGTGAGCAATAACCTGCCTTCTACCAGATCTGTGAACCATGGCAAGCTCATTGGTTAGCTCGTGAGTCAAGTCAAAATCTTGTATCCTTCATGATTCTTGACAGTGATGTGCGGAAAATAAAGCAGAGGAGGAGAAGGGTAGTGGTGAGGTGGGAGTGTTAGGTGCTATTATAAGATGGTTTGAAGAGATTTCACAGTGAAAATGGCCCTTGGGCAAAATTAAGGCAAGAGAATGAGCTACCTAGACATGTACAATAGGAGGGTATTCCTGAACTTTCAACAGATATGCTAAGGCAAGAAGTAAGCATTCCTATAGTGCCGAAGTGACAGCAAGTAGGTTAATGTGGGTGGAATTTAGTGGGCAAGGGAGGTATAAGTAGAAGACAAGGTCCAGATAGTCAGTTGGGGCACTGGGCTTCGTCATTTAGGTTTTGAAAGGACTTTTATTCTGAGAGAAGTTGAGAATGAGATTGAAAAATATCAGCAGAGTGGCTACATGAACTGATCGGTTTTTAAAGAGTCACTCAAGGTGTTGTGCTACTATTTATAATTGCTTCTGCCATGAAATCTTAACCTTAGCACATTCCAAACTGATCACTTCTCTTACTCTGTGGTTTCTACTAGACCTTGGTCCATCAAGTTCTTGATTCCGCAAGAATTGTAGTCAGGCCCTGACTGATACGGTTCAGTTGGTTGGAGCATTGCCCTGTCGCTGAAGGGTTGCAGATTTGATTCCTGGTCAGGACACATACCCAGGTTGCAGGTTCAATCCCAGGTCTGGGTGCATAAAATCCTCAGTCTGAGCATGTACAAAAGGTAACCAATTGATGCTTCTCTCTCGCATTGATGTTTTTCTCTCTCTCTCTCCCCTCCTCTCTCCCTTCCTCTCTCACTCAAAAGCAATGAAAAAATGTCCTTGAGTGATGATTAAAAATAATAATTATAGTCAGTGAGTTTTTTTCTAACATCTTTTTGAGGCAACAGTGGTAACTGCTGCTCTTCATTTTGCTATGCCACCCAAGGACAAGAAGGAGAAAGATGCTGGAAAGTTGGCCAAGAAAGAAAAAACCCAGGGGACAAATCTAGGGGCAAGTCCCAAAAGAAGAAAGTGGCTCAGGGGCAATGCTTGGGACAAGCTCAATAGCCTAGTCTTGTTTGACAAAGCAACCTATGACATGGTTCCTCGGCCAGGGCAGCCCTTCGGGAGCTCCTCAGTAAAGGACTTATTAAACTAGTTTCAAAGCACAGAGCTCTGTAATTGGTCGGGATGCCCTAGCTGTTGGTGAAGATACAGGAACAACAGGTCCCCAGGCTGTACATTTTGAAAAATAAAACTTTATTAAATTAAAAAAAAAAGAACTGTAGTCAGTGAGAGTCTCCCCCTTTCAGCTCTTGAGTTCCCGGAAAGCTTATGCATTCAAATTAGGTTAAGTAATATTACATAGAAATTTGTCAGCCCCCGCTCATCCTCTCTACATTTCTCCTTTAAACAGGTTTGCTGCTGGTGTTACCGCACCAAGAGTGCTTCATACACCTTTGAGCCTCAAAGCCCAATTAAACACACACATGAGCTTGCAGCCAAGAAAGTAAAGGTTTACTAATTAATGAATGAAATGGTGCCATGCGAGAAGTCATAAGTGAGTTCATGGTCAAAGACCTGGGCCCAAGATGCTTCTAGCAGATGGGTTATCTAAGGGGAAGATCACTAATTATGGTGAAGTTAGAGTTGTGGTCTCCGTAAATTGGCCCCAATGCCAGTCAGTCATATAGTTGCTCTGTCTGGTTTTTCAAGGGTGTGGCTGGAGGGGTAGTTCTACTTTTAGCTGAAACACAACTGAGGCCTGGGTCTTATCTCTAGTTTGACTGAACCTTTGTCTCTATGGTCAATAGACTTGAGGTTTTGTTCTTAAGGTTATATGATGCTGACCAGAACCTCATTGTCTTGGGGGTTTAAGGATGAATGGAGTAGATGTGCAAGGGAGAAGGAGGTGTGTGTCAGGCTGCTGGATGAGGCCAATTTGAATCAAAAGGAAAGAAAGGCGAAAACATCATATTAAAGACATGAAGTTTCTGCGCTGTTAACACTGGGTGTGACCTCTTGGCTTTTCTACTTCTTAGTCTGTTGTTGTACCAATCATATGGGACAAAGGTCTCTACAACAAGATAACTGCTCTGCTTTTATTTATGTGAACCTTTTAATCTAAGGCTGAGACTGACACCTACCAGAGATTCTAACTCATGTGCTCTGTAGTAAAAAGCCTATGGGTCACTATGTCCTAAATGCTCACCAAGCAGTTCCGAGGATAGCCATGGCTGGGAACCTCTAATCAAGACTGTCATGTGGCAGCAGAGGCGTGGCAGCATGAGAGATGCCCCGGGTTTCTCCCCTTGAAATTTCAACAGTTTGAATAGCTGTAATTCAACAAAGGATTTCCTGCTCAGTGCACAAACATGTCTGAGAGATCCGCCCATTGAAACATCTGAAGATGGACAAGTGGGAGCAAACCCAGGAGGTGGGAAGGGAGGAGAGCCGAGCCAGGCCCAAGAGGCAGCCCAGAGCCTAGAGTTATAACCTAGAGCTCAATGCAGGGCTTAGCTGGAGCGGGGCGGGGTGGAATCATGTTGCTGCTGGCTCTCCTTCAGCCATGAGGAAAGCGCAAAGGGATTCAGTGAGCATCGCTGCTGCGTGAGTAGCGATACGAGCCGCAGCTGAGCACAGGGACCTGGGCGGGGTGAGGCACAGAGGTGCGGCCAAGCTTCTCTGGCAATTGTCAGCATTCCAGACAGAGGAACGAAGCCACGGAGTCTGGCTGTCTCCCTCACACCCCCAGAGCTAGCAGCAGGCCCTAGAAGATGCTGCAGCCATGAGTGTTGGGTTGCAGACCAGTTTATCTGCAAACCAGAGAACTGGTACTACGGAAACATGTTTTCCCTGAGTGACAGGCACACTGAGACTAATCCCAGGGTTGGGTAGAGACACAGAGGGGTTGCCTCAGAAGTTTGCCAAGCGACGTTACTGGGAGAGCAAAGCAGCAAAAAAAGGAGCGAAGTCCCGCCAGCTCACTCCACCCCCACACATCACGGCTGCACTGCCAGGCAGCATATGGCTATAGGCGACAACACTGGGACTTCATGGAAATACCAATGATTTCACTTATATGTGGAATTTAATGAACAAAACAAACAAACAAACAAACAAAATAGAAACAGATACTGAAAACAGATTGACAGCTGTGAATGGGGAGGGTATAGGGGAACAGGGTGAAAAAAGTGAAGAAATTTAGCAAAAGAACAAGAAACAAAAACCCATAGACACAGACAACAGTGTGGTGATTATCAGAGAGAAAGTAGTGGGGCAGGTAAAAGAGGGTAAAAGGGGGATAAGTGGTAATGGAAGGAAACATGGCTTGGGGTGGTAAACACACAATACAACATACAGATGATGTATTATAGAATTGTACACCTGAAACCTACATAATTTTATTAACCAATATCACCCCAATAAATTCAGTAAAATTAAAAATATTTAAAAAACTATATAGAGACAAATGAGAATGACAATACAACATATCAGAATTTTGGGGATGCAGCTAAAGCAGTAATAAAAGGGAATTTTATATCATCACACGCCAATCTCAAGAAACAAGAAAAATCTCAAGTAAACAATCTAACCAGAAGAAAGGAAATAATAACAATTAGAGCAGAATTGAATGAAATAGAGAACAAAAAGTCTATATAAAATATTAATGCAACAAAGAACTGGTTTTTGAAAGGATTAATAAAATTAACAAACCCCTGGCCCTGGCTGGTGTGGCTCAGTGGATTGAATGCTGGCCTGTGTACCAATGGGTCTCCGGTTCAACTCCCAGTCAGGACATATGTCTAGGTTGCAGACTAGGTCCCCAGTAGGGGGGCACATGAAAGGCAACCACACATTGATGTTTCTCTCTTTCTTTTTCTCCCTCCTTTCCCCTCTTTTTAAAAATAAATAAAGTCTTTAAAAAATTGACAAACCCTTGACTAAACTCATTAAGAAAATAAGAACAAACACTCAAATACACAAATAAACAAAATAAACAATGAAAGAGTAGGTACCACGGATATCACACACACACACACACACACACACACACAAAGAATCATACTAGGATACTATGAAAGACTACCTTCCACCAAATTCAGTACCTAGAAGAAATGGATAAGTTCCTAGAAACATGTATCTTTCCTAGACTGAATCATGAGGAACTGGAAAACCTATACAGACTGATGGACAGTGAGGAAACTGAAACAACCATCAAAAACCTCCCAAAAAGTAAAAGTCCAGATCCAGTTGCCTTCACTAGCGAATTCTACCAAACATTCAAAGAAGATTTGATACCTATCTTTCTCAAACTTTTCCAAAAAATTGAAGAAGTGGTAATACTTCCTAATATATTTTATCAGGTCAAGATAACCCTGATACCAGAAGCTGGTACAGATAACACATATAACAAGAAACAAAACAAAAACTACAGACCAATATCTCTGATGCATACTGATGAAAAAATCTTAAACAAAACACTAGCAAATCAACTACAATGATATATTAAAAAAATAACACATCATGATCAAGCAGAGTTCATTCCAGGGGCACAAGAATGGTTCAACAGGTGCAAATTGATCAATGAGATATATCACATTAACAAAGCAAAGGATAAAAATCATATGATCTTATTGATGGGTGCAGGAAAAGTATTTGATAATATACAACATCCATTTATAATTAAAACTCTCAACAAAAAGGTTATAGAAGGAAAGTACCTCAACAAAATAAAGGCCATATATGACAAACTCTCAGCTAGCATCACACTTATTGTTGAAAACTGAATGCTTTTCTTCTAAGACCAGGAACAAGACAAGAATGTCCGCTCTCATCATTCTTATTCAACATAGCACTGAAAGTCCTAGCCAGAGCAATTAGGCAAGAGAAAAAAAAGACATTCAAATTGGGAATGAAGAAGTAAAAGTGTCACTCTGCAGATGACACAATTCTTTATATGGAAAACCCTACGGATACCACCAAAAAACTATTAGAAACAATAAACAAATACAGTAAAGTTGCAGGATACAAAATTGATGTACCAAAATCCACTGCATTCCTACATACTAACAATGAAATTTCAGAAAAAAATGAAAAAAATTCCTTTTACAATTGCAACAAAAAGAATAAAGTACCTAGGAATAAACTTAACAAAGAATGTGAAGGATTTACATACTGAAAAGTACAAAGCATCATTAAAATAGATTAAAAACGATACAATAAAATAAAAAAATATTCTGTGTTCATGAATTGAAAGAGTCAATATAATTAAAATGTCCATATTACCCAAGATATACAGATTTAATGCAATCCCCATCAAAGTACCAATGAAATTTTTGAAGAAATAGAACAAAAAAAATTACCAAGTTTGTATGGAACCACAGAAGACCTACCTTGAATAGTCAAACAATCCTGAGAGAAAAGAACAAAGCTGGAGGTATCACACTCCCTGGCTTCAAATTATACTTCAAAGTGACGGTAATCAAAATCTCATGGTATTGGCAGAAACAGACACACAAACCAATGGAATCAAATTGAGGACCCAGAAATAAATTTCTGTGTATATGGGCAGATAATTTTTGACAAAGGAGCCAAAAACATCTGATGGAGAAAAGAAAGCCTCTTTAATAAATGGTGCTGGGAAAATTGGAAAGCCACATGCAAAAGAATAAAACGAGACTGCTGATTGTCCCACTATACAAAAATCAACTCAGATTGAACCAAAGACCTAAATATAAGACCCGAAACAATAAATTACATAGAAGAAAACATAGGTACTAAACTTATGGGCCTTGGTCTTAGGGAAGATTTTATGAATTTGACTCCAAAAGGCAAGGGAAATAAAGGCAAAAATAAATTAATGGGACTATATCACACCAAAAAGCTTCTGTACAGCAAAAGAAACTGCCAATGAAACAAAAAGACAACCAACCAAGTGGGAGATGATATTTGCAAACAACAGTTCCAACAAGGGGTTATTATCCAAAATATATAAAGAACGTATACAACTCAACACCAAACAAACAAACAGTCCAATTTCAAAAATGGACAGATGCCCTGGCTGGGTGCCTCAGTTGGTTGGAGTGTTGTCCTGTGCACCAAAAGGTTGCAGGTTTGATACCCAGTCAGAGTACATACGTAGGGGTCAGGTTTGATCCCTGCCCAGGATGCGTAGAGAAGGCAACCAATTGATGTTTCTGTCTCTCCTGGATGTTTCTCTGCCTGTCTGTGTGTGTGTCTCTCTCTCTCTCTTTCTTTCTACCTAAAAGCAATAAAATATACATACACACAGACACACACACACACACACAGTCAGCTGAGAATTAAAAAAAATGGGCAGAGGAGCTGAATAGAAACTTCTCCCAAGGAGACATACAAATGGCCAACAGGTATATGAAAAGATGTTCAACTTCCCTAGCTGTTAGGAAAATGTAAACGAAAGTTACAATGAGATACCACTTCATGCCTGTTAGAATGTCTATTGTCAACAACAAGTAATAACAAGTGTTGGAGGGGTTATGGGAAAAAAGGAACCTTCATTCACTGCTGGTGGGAATGTAAACTGGTACAGCCACTGTGGAAAATAGTATGGAGGTTCCCCTAAAATCAAGAATAGAGTTACCATGTGACTCAGCACCACCTATATTTATTTGCAAAGGTATATGTTCATTGGTATTCATTACAATGGCCAAGACATGGAAACGACTTCAATGTCATTCACTACATGACTGGATAAAGATGTGGTACATTTATACAATGAAATACACCTCGGCCATAAGAAAAGATAAAATACTGCCATTTTTAACAACATGGATGGATCTTGAGAATATCATGCTAAGAGAATAAGTCAGAAAAAGTTAAGAGCCATGAGATTTCACTCATATGTGGGATATAAAACTGAAAGCAACAAATGAACAAACAAGAAAAATAAACAAACAAACACTCATAGACACAGATAACAGTATGACGGTTACCAGGGCAAAGCAGGGTGGGGGGTTAGTAGAGGGCAAATGGGATCAAATCTATGGTGATGGAAGATGATTTGACTTTGGGTGGTAGGCATACAGTGCAGTATGATGGTCAAGCATTATGGAAATGTACACCTGAAACCCACATAATCTTATTTACCAATGTCATGCAATAAATTTAATTTAAAAATGAAAAAGAAAGATAATTTTGCTCACACAATGATTTCAGTGATCAAGGTGTTTGCCTCTTCAGCAACCATTTAACTCTATATGAATTGTTAAGATAACTTACGTGATGCTAATTTAATTGCCCTTGACATGTTAATGGCCTTGGACGACTATGACTCAATCTTGGCCAATGACATGTAAGAAGAACTATGCCGGGAGCTTCTAAGACAGATTCCCTTACTTTTAATTTCCTTCTAAGAAGAAAATTTTTAAAACAGGTGGCTCCTCTCTTTCAACTGCATATATCCTGTTATGTGTGATGTGATGTCTGAAATTGCTGCTCCGTCTCCACAGAACCCAAGGGTGACGCCGATACACAGAAGAAGGGGGGGCCCAGGGACTATGGGAGAAGGTCTGGACCTCCCACGGGTGACGCCCAGAGCTGGTCCCTCCTCAGGGCTTCTTGTTATGGAAGTAACACGTTTCTGCGGGGACACGTTTAAAGAAGGTTAAGATAGCTCTTCTTGATCTGGTTGTGTCCTAACGGAAGTAGCTGCCAAAGTTAATTTTCTCCTTATAACTCCCCAGCACTTTGCAGGTAGCCAGGCGTTTCAGAGACTGTGAAAACTGCTGTCCTCCTCTGAGTTTGAACTGGTGGATTCTGAGGATCTGATGATAGTACTGGGCGATATTAAAATTAAATAAGAAAGATGCAGGAGAGGCACTGATTCCCAAAGAGCCTCCGCTTTCTCCTTCACTCGGCTTGAGGACACATTTGGGACACATACTGTTCTTCAAACAGAGCTCACTCCTTGACACAGTAGTGAATGTAGTGAATTTTACATTAAACTTCCTGGCTTCTGAGGCCATCAAACACCATAATTAAAACCCCATAAATATCTCCTTAAATATCCCTGTTTTTTTCCCCCAAGTTCCTCGCAGGGCAACAAGAGTACCTCATATATTCTCTTTCCACCTTATTCCCTTACCTGTCCCTTCTCCAATACAGCTTCTACCATCTGCTCCCTTTTCCAAAGCTTTATAGTTCTGAACTTTGACCCACACAGCCCCTCAGCACTCCCTCCACCCACCCGTTCACACAGAAGCTGATAATTACTCCCACTCTCACACCAGAGAATTCTTTACATAAAACAGCTCACTCCCTAGGGACAAATACTGTTGGCAACATTTTTTTTAACCACGTCAGTATACACTTACCTTAGCAAATATTTGCTGTTCTCTGTACACTGATAATTCTGTTCTAGAGACTGAGGAAGGAGAGAATAAAAGCAATTATTTTCTTGTGGCACATAAGCATATATGTGCATAACTCAAGGAAACCCTTTTCTCTCCCTCTCTCTCTTAACCCGATTTGTCATTCCTGCCTTCCCACTGTGTTCTGTCTCCCTTCCCTACATCCTTCTTCTCCTTCTGCGACAGGACTGGAAATCCTGATGTCTCCTGACACGGAGTTTTCTTGTTCAGCCTGACTGTGTACAACTGGGGAAAGTTTGAATCCCCACCAACACTATTAACCCAGACGGGTCACACCTAAGTCCCTATTGACCAGATGGTTTCTCTAGAGAAACCTGGGAGACAGGGGTGCCGCTTTGAAACAGAGCTAGCCAGTCCTAGCCTGCTCACCCTGGCTTTCCCAATCTTCCCCATGGAAACCACACTAAAGTCACTTGCCCCCCGTTCTGCTGTCTGTGTCGTGTGACCAGCCCTGCTGCATCTCTTGAATGGCCACGCATGGCATGTTGTGTTGTCCCCCGCAAATTGTGACTAGGAACTAACTTTCAGCTTCCCAGCCCTCTCTCTCTTGATCTGTGCCTGGTCTTATCATGCCTCACTCAAAGTACTATGGTTAAAACGCTGGTAACCATAGCCTACATGACCTAGAAACCTAAATGTCTCTTTGGAGGCAGAAGAGAGCACTGAGTGGTGAGAGGGCTGACTAATGGGCAGGAGAGGGCAGGTGAAGCCATGTTTCCTCAAAGAGCTGTCAGGAAATTATGTGGTGAGTGCCCGACCACACATTGCAGTTCTCAGTCTCATAAAATCATGGACTTGTATGAGAGTCACGTCCAAGGAGATAATCCTAAGCCCACCACGTCTCAGGAAACCACTGGGACTCTGGTCAGACCCCTGAACTGAGAATATTCACCAGCACGGTGTTCCCCAAAAGGTGAGCTGACTTTCTGGTCCACTGCAGTCAGGTTTTGGGGAAGCAATAACGCTGAAGCTAGAATACAGTAGAACCGTGGTTCTCGAACTTTACTATTTCCAGAAAACTGATCGAGAAGTGATTTGTCTGAAAACCAAATCTCCTTTGTCACCTGAGAGACGCAAGGCCAATCATACAGGTATCAGCATGAAAGTTTTGTCAGGTCAAGAACTGAGAACCAAAGTTTTGTTTGACAACTGAGACGGTTCTTGAATGTCTCCCATCTCAAACAATTAGGTTCTCAACTGAGCTGTTCACAGAAAAAAATATCTCAGTTGTCGAATGACACTTTGGTTCTCAACAACGCTTTCATGCTGAAACCTGTATGATCAGTCACACGTCTCTCAGGTAACAAAGGAGAGAATGTGTGAACCCGAGTACAATTTGGTTTTCAAAAAAATCTCTTCTCGAACAGTTTTCTGGAACAAAGTAAGTTTGAGAACCGAGGCTCCACTGACAGCCTGATTCACTGACACTACTACTTAGTTTCTCAGAGTCTTTGAAAGACTGGGCGACCCAACCACCCTCCAATCCAAGCAGCTACAATCCATTGTCATAGACAAGGAGGGAAGAGAAAAGGAAGGAGTGAGACTCTTCAGAAGGTCAGGGATGAATGATAAACTGTTGAAATAGCTTATTTTTCTCACCGTTCGTATGCTTGATTTACATCATGACATCCAATTTTTGATTTTATAAATGATATCCTTACTGTATTCATAGTAGACAGTCAATATTCTCCAACAAAATAAGTTGCCTGGATAAATTCTGAGTTTCCAAATCAGGCTCAAACCTGTTTCTGAAAGATAGGGAAAGGACCAGGTTTTGTATCTTGAAAAGAGGTGATGTTTGCTGTGAGGACCCTCAGAGGTGACTTTGTTTTCTTTTTCTAATGTTTAAACTTGTTTTTGATCATTTCCTCTTTGATTATAACACATTATGTGGACTATGACTTTAATTGTGTCATAGGACAGGGGATTACAAACACAAGGGCCGTAGCAATCAACACCAAGTAGTTTTGCTAGTTTCTCAATGCAAATGTTGAAAGGCAGGTTAGCATATAAAAATCGTCCCGTTGTTTCTCTGCGTTTACCTGTGCTCTTCTTGTTCACAGCTGGACATGGACTAAGCATCCACTTTGCATATGGGAAGTCATCCCTGATATCAGGTTTCTCCTTCTTCCAGCCATTCCCAGTAACGCAGCTATAAATTGTAACGCACCCCCTTGGTCTTTGAAGGGGTATATGGAGGGCTGTATCATTTACTCTCTCTGTAAGTTGATATTATTTAATTTTTTATATGTATGGAAAAATTATAAATCTATAATTTTAAATAAATACATAAATAATGATATACATGCTTTCTGGTTGAAATTTTCCCTTTTTGTGTGTGTCCCCCTATAACCTCTATTCTTCACTCTTTTTGGCAACTCCTCACAATAATGCATGTTAGCTTAACATGGACTTTCTATATTTTCTTTATGCCCATATATATACACACACACATATATATATCATGTGGAAAATATTTGTTATGGTTTAAAACTGGATCCTGATACAGTAGCCTCCCCACCCCTTACCTGCAGCTTTGCTTTCCGAGGTTTTAGCTACTGGTGATCAACCGTGGTCCAAATATTCTAAGTAAAAATTTCCAGAAATAAATAATTCCTAAGTTTTGAACTGCACACCATTCTGAGTAACATGAGGAACTCAATTTGCTCTTGCACCGCCCTTCTCCATCCTGCCCGGGATGTGAATCATCCAGTGTATCCACCTCACTCCATTGCACCGTGTAGGTGCGGTAGCAGCTCACATCGCCACCAGGAGGGCAGGCACGGTACAGTATGATATTTTGAGAGGGGAGAGATCACATTCACATAACTTGTATTACAGCATACTATTATAAGTGCTCTACTTTATTTTTAGTTATTGTTGTTAATCTTAGTTATCGTTCTTAATCTCTGGCTGAGCCTAATTTATAAATCAAACTTTATCATACATGTGTATGTATAGAAAAAACGTAGTATATATAAGGTTTGGGACTACCCGTGGTTTCAGGCATTCAGTGTGGGTCTTTGAACGGATCCCCCGTGAATAAGGGGAGCGACTATACAAACTTTCCTGTGTTCACCACGTGGAAATTCCTCCAAGTGCACTAGTGTAGCAAATACTACATGGACTGAATCCTCTGTAATTAGTCGGTGATTTTCCCATGGGTGACTGTTCCCTTGGTTCCCAGGGTGGGCACTAAATATGCTTATGTAAAAGAGCCTTATGCATGTGTTGCTGCACAGGAACTTTTATTTCTGCAGGATCGGGGTTTATGAGTTAGAGTATATGAACTTTTAGTTTCAATGGTGGTTGCCAAATTGCTTCTCAAATTCAGCTGCACACATTTAGCTGCAATATGTAAGATTACTTTCTTATCCACACTCTTACCCACAAGAGATGATGCGGCTCTTTTAAATTTTTGCCAGTCAGGAGGCTATCAACTGCAATCTCTTTGTTACTCTAATTTGCTTTCCCCTATTAGCGAATCTAAACACCTAGTATTATGCTCATGGTCATTGCAATGGCTCTTCTGTGCAATGTCTTCCTGTAATTGTAGTCAAATTTTTATAACTTATTTGTCTTTCTCTTACAAATTTTAAAAGTTCTCTTAGGTTATAATATCAGCTCTTTTTCATCTGGTTTATAAATATTTTCTAAACTTATCATTTGCCTACTAATGCTACTAACTTTTGCCTTGAAAAAGTTTATATGGTCAAATATGCTTATTAATTCTTTCATGGAATTTGATTTTCTGGTCTATTTAACGTGGTCTTCTCTCATACAAGAATGTACATTATTGTTTCTTGTATTTTCTTCTTCCTTTTTTATATTTTCTATCATTTATGTATCTGTAATTTATTTACATATGTAATATAAGAGTGGTAATCCAGTTATATTTTCTTCGAGGTAGATAATCATTTGTTCCAACATCATGTATGAAATAATTATTTTTCTCTGAATTATACTACCCTGTTAATCATATCTTAAATTCTCATATAAATAAAAACTAATCATGTATTTTGTGTTCTGTTCCACTGGTAATTCTATGTAATCTTATACTAGTACTACTGTTTAGATTATATTGGCTTTGAAATAACTTTCAAGAAGCAGTAAAGTTTCTTCCACTGTTTTTTTTTTCCATAAACTTTCTCACTAGCATTGATTTTTTTATATACACTTGAAAATATTTATATCTAATTTGTAAAATCCTGTGGAATTTTAAATAGAATTTCTTGGATGTGTACTTTATTTTATAAGAATTTAAATTTTAACGAACTGTCTTACTATCCAAAATTTTTACATACATTTTTACTTATTCAGATATTATTTTATGCCTTCAATGATATTTTACATTTTCTTTTCCCTGTAGAAGCTGTATAGTTTTTATAAATTGATTTCTAAGTATTTTGAAGTTGTTATCTTTGGAATAAAGGCAATATTTTACCAATTTCCATTTTGAGGTGTATTTTGTACACAAAATACAAGTTTTGTGTACTTGTATTCAGTCAATAACAGAGGTCTCTAGTATATTTGAGTAATTTTTTTTCACTAGAAGCCCTTGGGTGTTCTAGTTGCGCCAGCATTTCTGAGGTCTCACCAGATTGTTCCTTTTCTGGCAGCACACTTCCTGCCAGCGGACTCGCCGCCGCCCTTCCTGCAGGGAGCATTTTTGTGGCTTCTTGGTTTCCACTCAGTTTCCCGCCTACACAAACAGAAAGCACATAGCTCAATTTTATAACCTGATATTATTATAGAAGAAAAGTTACTAATATACATTTATTTGCCTTCCCTAGCTTATTAAAACCAGAGAGACATTAAATGTATTTTATTTTTATTCAATTTTTAAAGTAAAATACATACCTAAAATACATACATCAACTACTTTTTTTCTGAAGTTCATCTTGATTTTTTTTCAGTATAATTATGAACGCATGGCTTTCCACAGACTCTGCTTTTTCTAAATAACGAGGTAGCATTATTCCTTTTCCAATTGTCATGGCTCGTCTGACAGGATTCCCTCAGTAGGTGCCTCTGTTTTTTTCACAGGTGTTCTGGAAACCATTGTAACCAGGCCTTGGATTCTGGCAACAATGTTTAGTTCTGTCTTGAATTTCTTGATGCAAGATAAAAATAGTTACTCTCCAAGAAGATGGATTTCTCTTTTATTATTATTTCATATTTAGCATTTACTTATGAAGGCCTGACTGTTAGTGCTAACTAACACTAACATTTCAAATGACTTTTAAAAAGTCATTTAACACTAATCATTTCAAAATGACTTTTAAAAACAACAAATTATGTCTCTATGTACTATCCTTTCTAACTCTAGTTGTACAGTGTACTTCACTGATTTTTCTGAAATACCATTGTGTTGTCCTCTGGTCAACAAATTCCAGTGATCCCTTATCAACTCCACATATTGTCCGGAGCGCCTCCATCTCTTAATGTCAACCTCCCCATCATTAGACAGGGCTGCCATGAAGCTGTTGTGCTACATTCTGGGGCCCCGGGGAGTTGCTCCGGGCTCTGATTCCCAGCTCCCTTTCAGAGCCGGCTCTGCCTCGGTGGGATTTCTTTTAGAATGAAATTGAGTTAGGTACCACCCTGTGGTCACTAGTATTGCATATGAAAATTGGTAATGGGTAAATATGCTACCAGATACCATTTAGCCCCTTTAGGAGAGACAGAGTTGGAAACATCATTCTAAAGGTATGAATTCACAGAATTTTTTCATCGTAATGTATTTTGTCTCTTACAGTATGAGGTATTGTCAACCACTAACAATTTCTACTATGTTGATATAGTGACTTTAATAAGGAAGTTATTTAAAGGGAATTAAAATGGAATAATCAGCAGGCAAGTAAGAACTCAGGTTTGAAGAATGTTGAGAATAATTATTGAGGAGGAATCGCAGAGGGAAGGAATCAAGGTTGCAGTCTATATCAGAGGGTAGAAAACACCAGCAGGTGTTTCATAGTTATTGGGTTGGCCCAAAAGTCTGTATGTTATTTTCCATAAAATCAAACACATTTTTCCATTTTCACCTGTAACTTTATTGATTTGTGTATTTTTAGTACATTGGCTATCTCCCACATGATATAACATTGACTGTTCTCAATTCATGTCTCAGTTTGACAGCTATCAACTTCAACTGGTTTACATGACCGTGGAGTACCGTCCAGAGAGGTATCTCCAGCACGAAACTTCGCAAACCATTTTTGACAGGTTTGATCAGTCACAGCACATTCTCTGACCACTACACAAATCTTTTTTTTTTTTTTGCATTTCAGTTGTGTTTTTATCTTTTTAGAAGCAATAAAGCATAATACACCAAAAAATGTGCATTTTCTTCCATCTTCAATATTAAAATGACTACACAAAAATTCACCAATTTTGATAAGTTCTTTTTAAGTGCACATTGATATGACGGCTGTCACAATACAACCTAACAAGATTATTCTGAATGAAGTTAAAGACAACTAAGGGCTACTAGAGCCATCTTAGAGAAAAACAGCAAACAGGTTTTTGGTCAACCTAGTACACAAGCCCTGGTGTGACTTGTGCCCTTTTCCAGTTGGCTGTGTCCCAGCTCAAAGTTCTCAGAAGCGTTTTTAAGCTCAGCAAAACAGAGACAGAAGCAGTTCCAAACAGCGGGACCAAGGTCAGATGTCCAAATGAGACAACAGAGAGAGGTCTGAACGGAAGTCAACGGCAAGTTGGCTGAGAAGACAGCATTTTAGGAATCTAAAAACGTGGAGCCTGGGCACCTGCTGGGAAGTTCATTGTGGCCAATTGTGCAATAAAGTCTGCAAATCCAGGTAATTTTATAATAAATTGTAATCTGGTTGTTCTAAAGTAATACATTTTTCATCTTGAAATCTTAAAAATTGGCTTATAGATAAGAGAACAAAATCAGAATGAAATAAATATTATAATAATTGTCAACATTTTGGAGTTTCATATGATCCTTGTAGGCATAGTTTACATAGTTAAATCTACTTTATGCACAACTCTGTACCTGATACTTTAATGTAAGAGTTCAATAATTTGCCATTTCATTATAAAATCTGCATAAACATCATTTGTATAATTATTTACACTGTTTGTACATTACTCTGTCATTATGTTATAATATGTTGTCCATTCATTATAATTGATATACTGAATTGTGGTCATTTTTAAGTCCATGGTCATCGAACTATTCTCCAGCTTTCTTTATTACAAATAATGCTACAAAAGCGTCTTTGCACATATCTTTTTTTGAATAGATAATTTATTTAGGATAGAAGACCAGAAACTGAATATTTTTTATAACAAAGCTATGCTATATTTTGGAGCTCTTATCTCATCTTTTCAAACAAATTTCTCCGGAGGCCATGCCCCCTGAGCAACGGAGCAGGAGAATTCCTTTCTCGCTGACTGTGGCAGCACTGGGACACTTCAGTTAAAAATTCAAAACACCTGATAAAGGTGATATTTCATTTTTAATGTATATTTACTTTGCACAGAAACATGATCTTTACTGAGGTATAATTGGCATAAAACATTTCTTAGTTCAAGTGTATAGCATAGTGATTAAATATTTGTATATATTGTGAAAAGATCCCCAGAAGAAACCTGGTTAACATACATTTAATGTGTATTTCATATGTGCAAGTGAGGTTGAATATATTTATTAGTAATTTGTAGTGCTTTTTTGGAGGTTGAGGGGATGTTTTAATGCACCAAATCAGGCATGGAAGGAAGGGGCTTGCAAGTTTAAACAGAGCTAGTATGAATACAGAAATTAATCTAACAACATTTGTCAGCCTCTTTTAATTAAATCTCCTCTAATTATTACAGATAATAGGTGGTAGAAAGGAATTTGACAACCCCAATACATTCATATTATTCTAACATGGTCTTAGAATGATTAGTCTTTAATTATTTTCTGCTTAAGCTATTTTATGAAGTTCTAACCCTGGGCCTACCTGTATTTCTAAGTTTAAATTAATAAATTAAAAAAACAATTGAAATCTAGGCATTATTTGCTCATGATGTGATGCAATAGGAAGTAAACAACCCACATAAAGAGTAGTTTTGAAAAAAGTAAAACTGAATCTAACCAAGCTTTTAGATCCAATGCCCATTTACAGGAAATTCAAGGACTGGAGGGACAACTTCAGGAAAACCACAAAGGAACCAATAAGCCAAATCCAGAATGCAGAACTGAGGCAGGATAGTAACAAGCTAGGAAAATGCCTTGGCAAGTAGAATGGGGACACTGAGACAAAATAATTAAACAAGACCAAATGATCTGAGCAACTTATAGCCAACTGGTGAATCACAAGGTCTTACCTTAACAGAGGACACTTAGGAGCAAATAATTTACACATTCTAGACCTCTCCAGGGCAGGTATTCATTAAAGATGAAATTGACCAGAGAATGACCCTGACCCGTCAATACACTCATTTTGATGAATCAACATATTGAAGGACACAGCTGGGAAACTAATGAATATTCTGATAAGGCCCTCCCCTAAGACCTCCCTAGCATTCCCACCCCCAAGAAAGAGAGATAAGAGCCTCAAGACAAAGGACCCAGTGCAGGCCCTCTCTGGAGCATGCCCACTCCTTTTGTCAGATGTGAACTTTTTACTTTCTTTTTCTTAAACTCTAAGGGTCCCCATCAGGCTGGCAACCAGGGGAGCAGCAGACAGCTGCAGCTCATCTCAGGCTAACCCTGTGAACTTGTCTTCAAGGTCCCCTTCTCTCCGACTTCCAAGTAAGCTAAAAGCAGTCCTGCCTTGGCTCACTTCTGTCACTGTGCCTTTTACTTCTCAGTGAACTCGCACAGCCCAGTGTAGCTCACCCCTTCCCTACAACATTTACAGAGAGACAAAGCAGCCCCCCCGGGGCTCTCCTGTTGCTTCTTTTACCCTAAACCCTTCCTTTGTTTCACTGTCCCCAGCTCTAATAAACATATTTGCAAGATCACCTGGCCCCATGTTGTGAAATCTTTCTTACACAAAGTCAAGAACCCACACACTAGAGGCTGCCCTGTGGCAGACCCGCCCCAGGGCTGATTCCCATCTGGTAACAGAACAATAGAGTATTCTCTAAGGCAGCCGATCTGATAGGTCTCTGATTTCTGATTGAATGGATCTGGGGGAAGGCTCAAAAGTCCACGTTTCTAATGAGTTGCCAAGTTATCCTGCTGCTGCTTGTCCAAGGACCACAGCTTGGAGCAGCGCTGTATCAACGGAGAGGCAAGAGTATCACCTTTCAGCAGTTTGGGGGTGGTCAGGTCTGTTTCTGTTATTCTCACCTGGTGTCCATTGTAGCCATTTCACAGTATATAAGAATAAGTGGAACCCACTTGTTATGTAACCACAGGTCAGAGACTTCTCAGCAAGCTTGCTTGTGATGAGGCTTCTCTGTAAATGCTAATGTCAGAGCTGTCCCTGTCAGTCACTACTCAGAATATGGAGAACAATCTCAGTGACAAAGGGACCTGGAGAAAGAGAGACAAGATTAATGTTAGAGTTTTGGAGGTCTGATAGGTGCAATAAACCAAAGACAATTTATACATGTATGTAAAATATAAATGTAAAATATTTCTTAGACAATCAGGAAAATTTGACTATGGGCCAAATAGAAGATGTTATTAATGAATTATTATTAATTTTGTGAAGTGTGTTAATAGCACAGATTGCTTCACATCATCAGACTGAGTCAATTATTTAAAGATGAAATGCTGTAATGCATAGGATTTGCTTTGCAGTGCTCTAGCAAAACAAAAGTGGAAGGGAGAGGGAATGCTGTTGGTAAAATGCTGACAATTGTTGAAGCTGAGGGATGGGTACATGGATAGAAGTTCACTATGTTATTCTCCATTTTGGGCATGTTTTTAATTTTTTAAATAAAATAGAACAATTAAATAACAACAGGAAATCACTTCTAGAATGGCAGAATAAAGACCCCTGAAAATGTGATCCCCACAGGAACCATTAAACAATGGCTAAAATGGTCAAAAACTAATTTTTAAAAACTGCAAATTAACCAAAGACAAAATCCAAGGAGTACTCATTCAAGAAAAATCACTGAACTTCATGAAGAACAGTGAGTTTTGTGACATTTTAACTTGCCCTGTTCCCATCCTTCTTTCTCCAGCTCACCAAAGTCCCCAGGGCTTCCCAAAGAACTGGCATTTCCTCACCAGTCTTGGCGCTCTGATGGGTCAGACACATCCTAGCTTCCCAGGGTGGACAGAGATGGGGGCATGGGCTGGCAGACACCAAAGATCCTTCCCTCTGCTCAGCATAGAGCAAGCTGATACAAAGCCCCAGATCTCAGCTTCCCCTGGTGGGGCAGGGGGGAAGAGATGATCTGTGTATCCAGTGCTCCATCTTCTTGGGTGTCGACCAAAGAACTAACCTCTGTCTTACCAGTTATGAAAGCCTGATAGATTTAGTATGGCTTAGCTGTTATAAGATATTGTATATAAGCCCCAAGGTAGTCACAAAAAAATACCTAGAGAGGTTATACAAAAGAAAAAGAATTCAAATGGCATCACTACAGAAAATTAACAAAACATGAGGAAAACAGACATCAAGAGAGGAAAAGACAGATGCCTGGAACTAACACAAAATAACAATGAATGTAAACTATAATTGAAAAAAATTAAAAAAAGAAAAGACCGATGAAAGAACAAGATTAACAGAAGACAACTAACAAAATGGCATAGTAGAACCTTCCATATCAATAATTACTTTAAATGTAAGTAATTTTTTATTACATTTGAACTCCCCAAAGGACAGAGCGCCTGCACGAATGAAAACGAACAAACAGCGAACAGTACGAAGGCTCAGCTATGTGCTGTCTACAAGCGGCTTACTTCAGATTCCAGAGCACAGAGCACATAGGCTGAAAGCGAAGGGAGAGGAAAAGTGTGCAAATAATAACGAAAAGAGCGAGGGTGGCTATCAGACCAAATATTCTCTACATCATAAACTGCCCCAAGAGACAAAGAGGAGCATTATAAAAGAGTGACAGGGCCCAAGCTGAGTTGGTTGGGGCATTGTCTTGTGGGTCCAAACATTGCAGGTTTGACTCCTGTTCAGGGCACATGCCTAGGGGGCAGGTTTGGTCCCCATTTGGAGAGAACACAGAGGGCAGTCAATAGACCTTTCTAGCTCTCTCTCTCCCTTCCACTCCATCTGGAATTAAAAGCAAAAACAAAAATAAATAAAAGTGTAAATGCACTAGGACACCAGGGAGGTATCACAATTAAAAATATATACTGACCCAACATCAGGACACCTAAATATATAAAGTGAATATTGACAGAATTGAGGGGAGACATAGACAGTATCTGGATCAGGCACGAGGCAAGGATGCCCCCTGTTGCCCACTCTATGCAACATAGTAATAGCAGTCTTAACCAGAGCAGGAAAGCAAGAAAAAGAAGTAAAAGCTATCTAAATCAACAAAGAAAAATCATTTGTGTTTTTATACACTAAGAACAAATTACCTGAAGAAGAAATTAGAAAAACAAAGCCATTTATAATAGCACCAAAAAGAATGAACTATTTAGAATAAACTTAACTAAGCAGGTGAAAATCCTGTATACTAAAAACTATAAAATAATGAGAGAAATTGAAGACACAAATAGATAGAAAGCTTTCTCATGTTCACTGGAAATGTATGTCCACAAAAAACTTGTACAATAATGTCTATAGAAGCATGATTCACAATAGGTAAAAACAGCAGAAAAAGCCAAATGTTTGACTGATGAATGGATAATCAAAATGTGGTATATCCACACAAACAGATGATATTTAGTCATTAAAAGGAATGAAGAACTGATAAATGCTACAACATGGATGGACCTTAAAAACATGATGCTAAGTGAGAGAAGGCTAAAAAAATGCCATATAGTGTTTGAATGCACTGACATAAAATTTCCAGAATAGACAAATCTATAGAGACAGGAAGTAGTTGCCAAGGGTTGGAGGGAGGGAGAAATGGAGGTTGGTTTCTAATGAGTATGGGGTTTCTTTGGGGATGATGAAAATTATCTAAAGTTGTGTGCTGGTAACAATTCTAAGAATATCTTAAAAGCCACTGAATTGTATAATTAAAGGGGGTGAGTTTATGGTATGTGACTTATACCTCATTAAAGCTGTTAAAAAAAGCAACTGTACTGTTTCCTTCCCTCTGAAAATCTCTTTTAATAAAGAAATTCAGCTCCACCAAAAGAGCGAAAGAAGATGAGTGCAGCGAGAGCCTTTTCTGTGGAACTGAACGATGGCCATGTCATGCCTGCTCTGGGATTTGGCACCTCGGCTCCGCATTCGGTAACCGTGATGCGTGGAGATGGGCGGGGAGCAGACGGGGCCCTGATCACAACTAGTCACTGCATGGATCTGGGCAACTCAGAAGGGCCTTTTTCCCCTTATTGTTAGGATGCTTTCTCTTCAGGTTAGGTTATTTTGGGCAGTAAATCGGTGCTTTTCAAATTTTAATAGGCATAAAATACCCGAGGATCTAGTTAGAAATGTAGATTTAGGGGCTCTACCCACAAAGTTTCTGATTGAATGGATCTGGGAGAAGGCTCAAAAGTCCATGTTTCTAATGAGCTGCCAAGTTATCCTGCTGCTGCTTGTCCAAGGACCACAGCTTGGAGCAGCGCTGCATCAAGGGAGAGGCAAGAGTATCACGTTTCAGCAGTTTGGGGGTGGGCAGGTCTGTTTCTGTTATTCTCACCTGGTGTCCATTGTAGCCATTTCACAGTATAGAAGAGTAAGTGGAACCCACTTGTCATGTAACCACAGGTCAGAGACTTCTCAGCAAGCTTGCTTGTGATGAGGCTTCTCTGTAAATGCTAATGTCGGAGCTGTCCCTGTCAGTCACTACTCAGAATATGGAGAACAATCTCAGTGGCAAAGGGACCTGGAGAAAGAGAGACAAGATTAATGTTAGAGCTTTGGAGGTCTGAGAGGGCAATAGTCTTTTAGCAGCCAGGTTGTGTGCCAAAGGGAGGGCTAAGTGGCACTTTGAAATTCTGTCTCTTTTTGGAGGACTGAACTCCACGCATGTTTCTGGTTCAAGCACTGTGACCTTGCAAGAGCTCAGCTTCAGTGGTTCTTGGTGAAGTTTACGGTTGCTTAAGGAAAGTCATAGGATTGGTTCTCTCGCACAAGTGCGAACCCTGGGGACTGCAGCAAAGACTGGCATGAAGCATTGCTTCCCGTTGATTTGGCTCTTCATACTGTGGACAGTCAGCTAATCACACTGTGGGACTAGTTAGCTCTGTAGGGGTTGAAAATTAAAAAATGCCCCCGAGAACTTTTAATTATAGAGTCAGGTAGAAGTGGGTAATGGAGAAGGAATAATTACGACAACTTAAAAAGTTCAGCCTGGTAGGCCAGGTGAAAAGTAGGCAGCTAAGAAAAATAATAAAGTTGTGAAGCATAAATTATTACCTAATGACCAACTTAGTAACCACCCCCAAATTATAAGCTATTTGAGTGAAAAAAGAGTTTATTTTCTTTTATATTTTTTTTCCTTCCTCAGATGTTATTTGAAATGTCTCTCAAGTTTACATAGATAAATTCCTAATATATTCCATCTAGAGTTACATCTTCGTTGCACGGATAGATAATTTTTAGCCTTGGATTTCTGGGTTGAAACTAATGTAATAATCTCTGATAGAGTGAATTAATTTAGGGGTGTAAATCTAAAGGTTGTGTAAATCTATAGATCACATGGAGAGTATAAATCCAGAGGCAGAGGGTTAAACCCAGAGATGTGCTGGGGCCAGCTTGCGGGCTCACAAGATTCAGTCGTGAGCCCCTTTTCCCCGTATTGGCAGTTTGAAATTAGCCATGGGGGCAATATTTGCACCATAAAACTGGGACTTTTCTTCAGGGTCAGTTGTTAAACATCTACCACTGGTTGTAAGTCAACAGTTCACTTTGCCACTTCTAGCTCTTAGCCCTTAGAAAAGCGATAGGTTCTGTCGACTAGCTCTGCTTATGGAATTGGTCATGCGGTCCTGAGTCATGTGGGTCTTTATTTTCAATGCTTTTCTAGGATGCTAAGAGTAAGGTGGAGGAAGCCGTTGAGACAGCAATTGATGTAGGCTACCGCCACATTGATACGGCTTATGTATACCAAAACGAGGAGGAGATTGGGAGGGCCATCCAGAAGAAGATTGCTGATGGCACCGTGAAGAGAGAGGACATATTCTTCACTTCAAAGGTGCTCTGTAGAGTTGCATATATATATGTGGGAAGCTCACTCTTAGCTGAAGAGTTTCTTGGCAAATTTCTCCTTTCGTTGGTTTCGTTTTGATTCACTCCCAGACCTTGGGCTTTGGAAGGCTGGTTAGGAACATGCTGGTTGAGAATGTGGGCTCTGTGGTCAGGCTCCCTATATTTGAATCTTACTAAATGTGTTAGCTTGGACTTAAACTTACTTAAACTTCATTGTAAAATGAAGATATTTACTTCATAGGATTTTCATGAGTGCCACATGGAAAGTAGATATAAAGCTTTTAGAAAAGCATTTACTGTATTTTAAATGCTAAGAAATGCTATTTTCCTACAGATGTTATATTTTAAAATTTCAGAAATGGATATGGCGTTTTCACCTCAAATATACTCAAGTTTTGACAAAGTAACTTAATCTTTCTTAGCTATAGTATGAGGTAATGCAATTTAGTCAGAAAATGGAAGTTTTTGGAAACTAATAACAAGTTTTAGTTTTTAAATATTCTATATGTTTGACTTTCTGAAATTTCTTAATGAAAAAAAAGTTATTAACCTTTCTAAGCCTTAGCCATCATTTCTCACTCTGTTACATGGTCAATAAAAACATTTATTTCTCTTTCCTATGAAGTAGACATAATCTCTTAAAATGATATAAGGGTGAAATTACTTAAGTACTTAAGTACTTTAAAAAAAACTCTTGAACCATTTCCCCCTAATTATTCTTCATATCCACTGACTCATATCTGATGCAAGAGTAAAAGAATTTAGGTATTTAATTCAGAATGGAAAAGGAAACCCAGGTGAATTTCTCCCAGTGTCCTCGAACTGACCGTCGCTAGAGAAAAGGCATTTGTAACTTGAGGAGAAGTATCTCTGAAGAGAGAACTGAGGTCCATGCAAGTGACTCCTATGTAGGGCTGTACATGGATATTTCTTTAAGCCCCAGATTATGAATCTCTCCACGTGATGTGTTTAGATATGGTGTCACTACAGCACTAGCCTTCTTACTCTCATCTTTTAATCCTCCCTTCATAGGTGCTGTTTGTTTCCATATCGTTTTAATTTTCATAAGTGTTTCTAAGAGGGAGTTCAGTGGCCAAATGTAAAATAAGGTGACTGAAGTGCCACCCAAATACAGTTCTTGTTTAAAATGCCATTTCCCAGCCCAGTCTCAGGTAATTGTAATTTATGATGTTTGGAGGTAGCACCCAGGAATATGTTTTTAACGAGCAAACCAAATAATGCTTTTACATTCTAAAATTTGAGAACCTCTGTGTAGGGCCATATTTTCATTTGCTACACTGTAGTCTTAATTCTGTATGAAAATAAATGATCATGATCGAGAATTTAAGAGATTCACTGGGTCATTGTCACTTCACACTACTGTAAGTGGATTACGGTTGTTGCTGTTTATTTACTATTTTATGAATCTCTTAAAGAAATAATCTTGCATCCCTTCTCTTTCAACCATCACAGCTGTGGTGCACTTTTTTCCGCCCAGAACTGGTCCAAGCTGCCCTGGAAATATCTCTGAGGAAACTTCAGATGAGCTATGTGGATCTTTTTCTCATTCACCTCCCGACAGCTTTGAAGGTTAGCAAAAGTTATTTTACTCTGGTTATCAATATAAAAATTGTAGCTGAATACCAGACTATATAGTTTGCAAAAACGAGAAGAAACATACGTACACTTCAAGATTTCTTTTCTTCCCCCTGCAACTATCTCTGTCTCAATTCACTAGTTCAGCCTCCAAGTGACAAGAGTTCACTTGTTTTAGTGACTTTGTCTCAGTCTTGCAGGTGCCCCATGCTCCTGAATCTGAACCCCATGGCCGCTTGTGTCTGGGGGGTGTCCTAGTGTAGAATCAACTGAGATCCAGAAAATTCAAAGAGGATGAGACTCAGCCCTTGAGATTCCGACAGGACAGCCTCGTGTTGGACCAGCTCCCAGTGGGAAGCGGGGAGGGAGCGGACCCAGGACCAAGATGCTTCTTGAGTCACGGCTCCACTCCAGGCCTCTTTAGAATGGCGTCCTGGGTGTCTCAAGTTGTCTTTGACACGAATAATATTTATTTAACTTTTAGCAGTTAAAAACATTTCTAAGAGGTTCACTTCCTAAATGTACTGCCCTTCCCTTTATCCTAGCCTTAAAATTCCTTTTAAAAATAAGGATAGATTTTTCCATTAGCCTTAAGACATACAGGCTCCAAACAGCTTGGCTAAAGCCAGACTTAGTGTTATGTTGCACAGTCTCTCCTTCCTGTGTTCTAGCCTGGGGAGGAGATTTTACCAAAGGACACGCACGGAAAAGTCATCTTTGACACAGTGGATCTCTGTACCACGTGGGAGGTGAGTACAGCTTCTATACCTTTGTGAAGAGAGGACCAGGAGGAATTCAGGGAAGGTAGACCTAGTCCAATTCTGTCACCTGTGTAGACCCAGGCAAGTACCTGAATGCCCCTTTGCCTTGGTTTTCACAAGTCATCTGTTTAATTATTCAATAAATACTTACTGAATGCCTGTGATGTACTCAGTACTTAGTACTTCTAAGTACTTAGGCAACATCAGTGAATAAACCCGAACACCCCCCCCACACCCCCCCCACCCCCGCCCCATGGGGACTGAGAGTGCAGGGATGGGGGTGGAGTTGGGACACAGATAGGCAATTAAAAACCGAATGGGCGGGGTAGGCCTCCTTGAGAAGAGGACATTTGAACAAAGACTTGCAGGAAACAAGGAAACTGATCATGTAAATATCTGCAAGAGGAGAGACAGAGGCCGAAGGAAGGTCGAGGCAAAGTTTGTAAGATGGGAGAGAGCCTACCACGTTCGAGAAACAGCAAGAGGGCATGCGTGATGGGAAGAGAGGGGGTTCAGTGGCCAAGAACAGGAAATGAGGGCAAAGGGAAAACGGGGGGCCGCTGTCCTGCTCCCCAAGCCGCAGCCGCTCTGCTTCCTGCTCCCCTGGTGCTTGGTTTGCCGTTGCTTGATCAAATTTTTCTAGGTGTTGGGCGAAGGATCGTCCTGGCTCTTTTCCCCCTGGCCTGGCCACTTGCATTCTTTTCTTACTCTTACCTTCTTGCCCATTTCTTTCTATTATTTTTTATTCTCCTACTTGGCCATTTTTTTTCCTGTTTCCTGTTATTGACACCTGAGCCTTTCAGGACTTCTCTGTCCAGCCCTGGCTCATACTCTCTCCCATCCTCAGCCCCCACGCCCAGTGAGCTCCCATTATTAAACGTCTCTAGCCGATTACACAGTCGATGTCTCATAACCCCCTGCTCCCCAGGCGCTGGAGAAGTGTAAGGAGGCAGGATTGGTCAAGTCCATTGGTGTGTCCAACTTTAACCGCAGGCAGCTGGAGATGATCCTCAACAAGCCAGGGCTCAAGTACAAGCCTGTCTGCAACCAGGTGAGCCTCTGACTTCTCCCTCCTCTTCAGCTTGCTTTTTCTCATTTCCACAAGTCGCCAACGGCACTCGCTCTCATTATTGCACCTTCGGACATCAGCTGCTTCAAGAGAGCAGAATGTATTTCAAGTTGTTTAAGGACAGTTCCCAAGGACATGTCATTTTATTAAAAAGACACTGAAGGGACAGGATGGTGTATAATCTACTAGGTGTCATGGTGATTTGTCAGAAAAGTTTACAGCTAGCGGGACACTGCCTGTTCTTATCTCATAACAGGCCAGTAAACTTGGAACACTCAAGTGTACTCAAGTGTAAAAGAAAGGGGGTGATTCACCTTTACGTCTTGAGAACAACTCTTGAGTTCTATGCCGTGAGAGCCACTGAGCCTCTTGATAGTCCAAAATCACTCCCAAACAATGGGAATGTACTTAATACCACTGAACTATACACTAAATAATGGTTTAAGTAGTAAATTTATGTTGTGTGTAATTTTACCACAAAAGACTTCTTCAAATTAAGAAGGGTACTTGTTAAGATAAACCCACTTTAGTGAGTAACACACACACTTACTTGTCTGGAGAATAAGAAAGAAACCAGGAGTGTAGAGATGACTGGCAACACACCTGCACAGCAGAGGGTGCACCCTCCCTGGAATATCTCATCTCCTTTTATTTTTTATTTTATTTTTAAAAATTTTATTTTGTTTTGACTTTAGAGAGAGGGGAATGGAGGGAGAAAGAGAAGGAGAGGAAATCGATGCGAGGTTGAAACACTGATCAGTTGCCTTCTGTATGCGCCCCTTCCTGGGACCGAACCAGCAGCCCGGTCATGTGCCTGGACAGGGACTGGGACCAGGGACCTTCTGGTTTGCGGACGACGCCCGACCAGCTGAGCCATAGTGGCTGGGGCTCATCTCCTTTTAAACTTCATGCAGACTGAGAGGGTGATAATCCATATAATAAATATTAGTAATGCTTATTATTTTTTCTTAGTTTTTGATGAAAAAATACAAAGAAGAGTTCTAAAAAGTTGTACTTGGTGTCCCTTGGGAGGTTTGCCTCCTTTTGGCAGTCACCAATTAAGAGAAAGGAAAGAAAGTTGGTTTTGACTGGAGTAGTTGGTAAAGAAGGGAGAAGTTGGACATTACCTGAGCTCTAAGGGGGAGACAGAATTTGGCCACCTCGAGGCTGATTGGCAGAAGGGAGTTCATATGGGCATGAGAGGCTTCAATACATGAGGAACACCTGAGGGCACCACCATGCTTTACAGTCTGAGCATCTAACAGGTTTCTGATCTCATCATCCGAACTTGTATTTCATGAGTTTTAAGCTCATTAACCAGTACTGTGAAGCTATCTATGGGCAGTTAGGCAGAGTTAAGCCTCTAGAAGCTTCAGTGGTACAGCTGTGGGTGACAGTCATGTGTTCACCCATGTTGCTGCTATTCCTAAGTAATTTTTTATTGTTGACACTATTACAGATATCCCTCATTCCCCCCACCTTTGCTTCCCTCCACCCAGCCCCCACCACATCCGGCCTTCACTGCTTTGTTTTCTGTGTCCATGGGCTATACATATATGCATATATGTCCTTTGGCTAATTTCTTCCCATTTCCCCCACCCCTGTCCCCTCTGAAATCTGTCAGTCTGTTCCATGTATCCATGCCTCTGGTCTTATTTTGTTCATCAGTTTATTTTGTTCATTAGGTTCCACATATAAGTGAGATCATATGGTATTTTCTCTGACTGGCTTATTTCACTTAGCATAATAATCTCCAGGTCTAGCCATACTGTTTCAAAAGGTAAGATTTCCTAGTTTTTTATGGCTGCATAGGATTCAGTTGTGTAAATGTCCTGCATCGTTTTCACCTGCTCTCCTACCGATGGGCACTTGGGCTCACTGAAGATCTTGGCTATTGTAAATAATGCTGTTATGAACACAGGGGTGCATAGATTCTTTCTGGTTGGCATTTCAGGATTCTAAGATATATTCCCCGAAATGGAATTGCTGGGTCATAAGACAGTTCCATTTTTAATTTTTGAGAAAACTCCGTGCTGTTTTCCACAGTGGCTGCACCAGTCTGCATTCCCACCAGCAGTGCGCTAGGGTTCCTTTTTCATCACAGCCTTGCCAGCACTTGTTGTTTGTTGATTTATTGATGGTAGCCATTCTGGCAGATGTGAGGTGATACATCATTATAATTTTAATTTGCGTTTCTCTGATGATTAATGACATTAAACACCTTTTTATATGTCTGTTGGCCATTCGTACGTCCTCTTTGCAGAAGTGTCTATTCAGGCCCTTTGACCATTTTTAAATTAGATCGTTTGTCTTCCTGGCATTGAGTTGTATAAGCTCTTTATATATTGTGGAAATTAACCCTTTATCAGAGGTATTGTTGGTGAACATGTTCTCCCATTCAGTGAGTTCTCTTCTAATTTCCTTGATGGTTTCTTTTGCTGTGCAGAAGCTTTTCAGTTTGACATAGTCCCATTTGTTTATTTTTTTTCTTTGTTTCCTACCCCTAGGAGATGTTATCGGCAACTACATCGCTACGTGAGATGTCTGAGATTTTACTGCCTATGTTTTCTTCTGGGGTTTTTATGCTTTTGTGACTTGCATTCAAGTCTTTTATCCACTTTGAGTTTATTGTAATGTATGGTGAAATTTGGTGGTCTAGTTTCTTTTTTCTTTGCATGTACCCGTCCAATTTTTCCAACACTATTTATTGAAGAGACTGTGTTTACTTTACTGCATGCTCTTGCCTCCTTTGTCAAACATTAATTAACCATACAGGTGCGGGTTTATATCTGGCCTCTCTGATCTGTTCCATCGATCTATGTGCCTGTTCCCGTGCCAGCTAGCTGTTTTGACTACGATGGCCCTGTAGTCCTAAATACAAAATTCCTGGTGTTGTGGTCCCTCCACCACTAAATGCAGCAGGGTACGTTCCTAACGGTGCTGGTGGTTCTACAATGCAATACTTCTGCTTGGCCTCTGTAGGTGGAATGTCACCCATACCTCAACCAGAGCAAACTGCTGGAGTTCTGCAAGTCCAAGGACATTGTCCTCATTGCATGCGCTGCTCTTGGCTCTGACACCAAGAAGGCTTGGTAATGTTTCTAGAAAGTTATTTTCATCATAAATGCTGTACCTTCTGGGAGAAATTAAGGATAGACAGCAGGAATAATTTATCTCTGTCAACCCTTTCCATAGCCTACATTGTAAAGACTCAATAAAATGTTATCAAATAATACCATTAATGATGAAAATGTTCATAAATTTCAGAAGATTTGGCTCTGAAGAGTTACAAAGCCAGCCCAAGCCATGATTCTGACAATTAGTAGTTGAATGATGTGAGACAAGCAACCCCTTCTGTAAATTGTAGTTTCTTTATCTCTTCAAGAGGAATATAAATTACACACATTGCAGGGGTGTCCAACCCGCGGCCCACGGGCTGCATGTGGCTCAGGATGGCAACGAATATGGCCCTACACAAAAGCATAAATTTGCTTAAAACATTGAGATTGTTTTTGTGATTACGCGTTGCAATGTATTTAACGTGTGGCCCAAGACAACTCCTTCCAGTGTGGCCCAGAGACGCCAAAAGGTTGGACACCCCTGTGTGCTTGATGACAAAACTGAGAGAATTAATTGAAAGCAGTTTTTTGAAACAGAAAGTTCTTATAAAATAGCTAGCTATTTTTTTATGGTGCTGGTTATTGGGCTTTAGTTTGGATGATGATTTTGTCTTTTTGACTTATTGAATCTGTTACTAAATTTCTCAGAAATGTTTTAAAAAAGAAAAAAAATAGCTGTTTCCCTTTCTGCTTTACTTCCTCTTTTTCTTCTTCTTTGGGTTTACCGAAATAAGCCAAACCAGAGCTTGAGGCAGCCAGAGGGTAACGAGGAAGACTCTAGAACAGCCCTGAACGGGCCGCCCCTAGTGAAATGGATGTGCGGCCTCAGACACACAGCATCTCTGCCTCCTTCCCAGGGTGAGCAAGAACAGCCCCGTTCTGCTGGAGGACCCAGTGCTCAATGCCGTTGCTGAAAAGCGCCGCCGAACCCCAGCTCAGGTGGCCCTGCGCTACCAGCTGCAGCGGGGGGCGGTGGTTGTGGCCAAGAGCTTCAGTGAGAAGAGAATCAAAGAGAACTTCCAGGTGCGCGGTAGGGCTGTGGGCAGGAGGGACCGATGGGCACAGTGCTGGCCCTGGCCCATCACCAGTGGGTCACTGGTGAGGCTCTTGACTTACGTCAGGGCACGGCTCGTCTCCTCGCGCTCTGCGCATGGAAGTGCTGTATTTAACTGTTCTGTCCTCCAACTGCTGCAGGGTAGGGGACAGGTGTAGGGGGGTTAGAAAGAACACTAAACAGGGTCAGGTTTGGTCTCAATCCTGGTTTTTAACCCAACTGCATGGCTCTGGGTAAATCATCTCTTAATTTCTCCAGCTGCAAACTGAGGGGGTTAGATGAGATGACCTTTGGACCCAAAAATATCTGGGATTCCTTTGCTACAACCACAGCCACCCCATAGAAGTCTCTGAGAGTGATCTGAATTGCCAGGGAGTGAACCCCAGGTTCATGACAATCTTCTCATAAAAATCTGCTTAAATTTCTACTTGAATTTGTGAGTCTAGGGTTGGGATGGGCAATGGGGAGTAATTGCCTCGGGGAGATTGAATTGATCTTCTTACATTTCTGATAGGTTTTCGATTTCCAGTTGACACCAGAGGATATGGAAACTCTAGACGGCCTCGACAGGAATGTTCGTTATTTGAAATATACTTTGTAAGTCACTTGTTCCATTGTAGACACTGGAAGTAGGGCCGTGAGGGGATTCAACTTACTCCAGTCCACAAGGGCAGTCTTCTCTTCCCTCTCGCTTTAGGGAAGTTGTTGGGAATCATGTTTTATTCAGCCCTCAAACCACCTTTTCTCTGTTACCCTCGTGTTCCCCGTCCTAATTCTACTTAAATTCCAGGATCAATCGATGTATTAACATCCTTTGCATATTCCCTCACCTCTTGCCCTTCTCTCTCCCTGTCATGCTCACTGATCTAAGTCCCGTCTCTGCTCACATTATCAGTTTTTCCCTCTCCACAAGATTATTCCCTGAGGCGTTCAAACATGTCCTCGCCTTAAAACAAAACAACACAAAACCCTTTCTCGAGTTGACGTCTCTCCGCAGCTACACCCTACATCTCTTTGTTTAGAAAAGCTTCTTGAAGATGGGGACACTTGTGCCCACAGTGTCTCTCCTCTCACTCTCTTTCCAGCCCACACAAATCAGGCATTTGCTCTCAACGCACAGCACGGGGAGCACCAAACCAGAATTCTCCTTCTTTGCTGAAACCAGGATTCTCATTCACCTTCTTTTACTGAACGGGTCACTCCACCAAGCAAGGCTTCCTGAGCTTCCTGTTCTGTGGCCACCGCCCTGGCTTCCCCATCCCGCCCTCCCTCCTTGGCCATTTCGTCTCGCAGTCCCACGTCATTTGCAAATTTCTCCTCCTCTACTTGACCTCTTAACTTTGGAATGACCTAAAGCTCAGCCCCAGACCTTTTCTCTTTCCTATCTACATCCACATCCTTGATTTCATCTAGTCCCATCTAAACATAGACTCCCCCAAATTACTTCCAGCCCAGACCTAGGCCCTGGACCAAGAGTGATAGATCCATTTACTTAAGCTTAGAGCCCGTGATGGTACCTGCAGGGCCCAACCTGCCCCCCGCCCCCTCCCCCGACACCCAGCACACTCATATTAACCTCAAGTCACTGGGTGCTCTTTGTTCTCCCTGCTTCTTTACTTCAGCCCCACGCACAGTAGCAGGAGGCAATGGGTTGTACAGTTGACCTGATCAGACACCCCTCCATGTGATATCTGGTGGCCTGCCACCTCACTCAGAGCAAAAGACAAATTCCTTACAAAACCTGCAGGAGCCAACAGGGCGCTCCCTCGTTACGTCTCTGCCCCACATCCTGCTGCTCTCTCCTCTGACTCCGGCGAGCCCAAGTGGCCCCTCACCTGCTTTGCACACATGCCAGGCCTGTCTCAGAGCCTTTGCAGTGGCTGTTCTCTCTGCTGGATCGCTCTTCTTCCAGGTGGCTCGATGTTTCCTCCTCCACCTCCGTAACTCTGAACTCAGATGTCGCCTGCGTAATACCTTCTCTGTCACTTCATCTAAAAAACATGCCCACCACTTTCTGTCCCTCTGTACTGATGTATTTTTCTTTTGGCAACAATCCCTAATTAATGTAACATATAGTTCACTAAACTATTTGGTGATTTTTTGTTGACCACAGAATGTTAGAGTCCCAGGGCAGGTTTTTTAAAAAGCTACTCTTTCCCTGAGTAATCAATAAATACTGGTTGAATGAATAATATAACAAAATGATAGAAGGGTAAGAGGAAGGGACAGAAGAGGAGCAGGTAGTGTCCTTAACAATTGCAGTAACTTTAATTAATAATTATTCAGTGATTTAGTATTTTCTATCTCAAAAATGATTCTGTATGTAAAAGGAGTTTACTTCCCTTGCTAAGTGGGCGCTCTCTGTTGAAGTGACTTATTTTATAACCACTGTATCTATTTATAGGTCTAATATAGAGCTTTCCCCCCAGGAAAGTAATAGATAAATTATTTCTGAATGCTTGGAAGAGACTGAACAATGGTGATATTTTCATCATCTTCCTCAGCATCGCCTTGAAACATTTGTTCACTTTATACACTAAATCAGTTTGCCATTATTTTAAAAGAAGGCAGGATTCATTTCTGTTCTCTTGGGAGTTTAAAACAGCAACGCAATGGTTTCATCTCCTTAAGTTGTAGAATTATATACCTGCAATAATAGACTACATTAGTTTATTTTTGTGTAGGTGCTCAAGTGCAAGTAAATATATTTATTTCTTACAATATATTTATTACAGTATAATGTAACCATGCAGGGTTATTATAAAACTAGTTGTGTTTGTACTTCTCCAAAAAGAAAATTATATTTATATTTATACTTAAGCCAGTTTAAAAGAAACCTGTCTTTACCCAGCCCAGAATCAGTTTCTTGACTAAGGCTCTCCTTTTATCTTTCAGTTTTGATGGCCACCCAGATTATCCATTTAATGATGAATATTAATAACAGTGTCTTAGCATACTCTCGTTTTTAATTTTGGTCCATGATTGGAGAACATCTCAAGGATGAGAAGGTGTCTGCTTTATTCCATGCCCCTTACCCTAGTCAGTCCCAATAAGCCTTAAGTCCTTGGATCAGGAAATAAAAAGTTTCTAAATCCAGTCCCCGCCCACCCCCACCCCCCAAATAAATGATATGTTCAAACAATATAACCTACCAGGGCTTTGGCTTTTCTGTTGGTTTGTTAGTTTTGTTTTTCTCCCTGTGTCACTGAGGTTGAAATGACATCCCAGGAAGTGATCTTAGTGGATGTGAGCCCTCCAAAAAAAAAAAAAAGAAGCTAACCATTTATTACACTTTCAAACTTTCAAAGTCCACTTTTTCACTTTGTCTTACAGTCCTTGTGCTATATTTTTCTCTTTTGTTCTCTGAAT